>PQXJ01000135.1:0-78145 GCA_004786225.1 Botryotinia narcissicola | reverse complement strand
AATCCCTGAGTGCTGATGTTTATATGTATATTAATACTTTTAAGTCTCTAAGCCTCTAATCCTCAATTTCTTAATTGCTGAATACCTTAATACCATAACACCATAATACCTAGGTATTTTCGAGAGAGGGAGAGAAAACTTGAAAGGGATATACGATGTATGTATGTGTGTACGAGTAGAAGAATTGAAATAGGGATGAAGGAGATGGAGCGGAGGAAGAAAACAGAGGAGGGGGTGGTAAATAGATGGGGGATGTAATAAAATGGGATGGGACGAGGAAAAGGGGATTAAAATGAAGATGGACTAGGAATAGAGAAAAGGAGGAATAGAAAAGAGGAGGAATGATATGGAGGAGGAATATGAAAGAGGAGGTAATGAGAGGGCAAGATAGGAAAGCAGATGTGGAAAAGCACGGTTGAAAGGTGGAAAGGAAAACGAAAGACAAGTATAATGGAATGATATGAGATAAACGAGAGAAGAGAGATGGGAGAGCCAGTATAATGAAATGTATTCAGCAACTTGCTAAAGTCTAGTACGCTATCATCAAAGGCTAGGGGCTAGGTAGTATATATAATGGTCGGATACGTGATTGTGATAATTATATTGTTAGAGATAGAATGAGTTGAGAATGAATTGAGCCATTAAATTCCCAATCTGAGATTTGGATTCATATCCGATACATCTGCTTTCAATACAACTTATAGTCCACTCGCCACCGAAACGCCATCCATACGCCGAAAAGCCGAACCCCCCAAGATCATCATCGTCGTGTACTCGTGCATGTATGTCATGACACACAAATCATTATACACCTTCTCTTGTCCCTCTCCTTACCTAAAGCCCCCGGTTAATTGAGAAAGTCATGTCCATTTCCTTGCTGAAACAAGACGCATGTCCCGCCACTAAAATACTTCAATATCTAGAGGATCCCAAACCTAATTTCTGTTTCTTAATTCGTGGAATAATTCCAATCAAGACCAATACAGCACAAACAATAACGGCCCAGCTCTTAATATGTAATGCGTTAACGTTAAAAGGTGTCCACGTCGCCGCGGCGATTGTAGCAAGCATTAGGAGAAGAACGAGGTATCCACTCAATCGATGATATTTATAGATGGATTTTGCGGTTGAAATATCGCCGTATAGAGAGGGGGTGAAGTATTGTGTGAAGCCGACTAGAGATTGAATTAAGAGGAGTATATAAGTTATCAAACCCACTAAAATTATTAGTATATTTTCAGCTCTAAAATCTGATTAGAAATACATACGAATAGCATGAGCTGATTCAAAATGTGTTCCATTGTGTGCGAATTTATTGACTTCGATAACGACAAGGCCGGCGATTAGAAGACTACTAGCTAATGCATTTATTCCCGCATGTGCGATTGTACCCTGACGTTTCTGTGTAGCGGTATGTGTAGGTTGTAGAATGAGGATTCCTTGAGTAAGAACCAAGAGGGCGGCAGAATTGAGGAGAGGATGTGCTGAGAAGAGCATTAATGGGTAGAGAAATATGCTGGCCCAGATATGAGCTACGAGGAGGAGAAGTCCAACTTGAGTTATGATTGCTGTACCTATTGGAGAATTTGTATTAGTTATCGCTTTATGTTGAATTGAATTTTGTGAAGGGTTGAATTACCAAGTGCAAGATTCCAGTAGAGTGGACGTCCTTCTTGTTGTGATGCATCGCCGGCTCTTCCGATTAAAGGCTCATCTTCTCCATAACCAGCTTCGTAAGGATCTGGGAGTTCTCCTGCAGCTACTCGAGGATTTTGTGGTATTCCCGTTGAGGAAGCCATATTATTGATGTTCTGAAATTGAGTAGTTCTTCTCAAATGCTCGATGTATGTATTCCAGACTGAGATGAAGATTGAGATAGAAAACGAAAATGAAAATGAATAAAAGATAATCGTGTAGGATATCTGTCCTACCTATATAAATCCCTGGTACTTATAAGATCCAAGGCAGCATGAAATAATATACGTTGCATGGATTTATAGATCGTCAACTTGTTTGTAGTACGATTAAAAGTAGTATAATGGCGTCAATGATTTGGATTGCGGGGAGAATGAACCAATCATTGAACTTGTTTCTGTAAGCACTTTCTATGTTGAGATATTGAGACATTTCCATCCGTCTATCACGGAGTCCGGTCGCATATTGCGCAATGATTGTTGCTCAGGTGTCTAGTGGTCATTGAAATACGAGGATGGGGTGAAGGGTAAGTAAGGAGAAGAATTAGAAATGTTATACATGTAGTATATCTTCATCATATCAATCTACCTAGTAGGTATGAAGAAAAGAGACGAGAAGAGAAGAGAAGAGAAGTGTAATGTGATAAGAGGAAATGAGATGAGCTGAAGGACGAAATGATATGTGAACTAGTATGTAAGTACTAATCCTAGAGTTGAAGATGACAATCCAGAACGAAGTATCTTTACTCTCATCGTCCTAAGTTTCCAAGCTGTCACTCAAACAGAAAAGTACTGTAGTGTTGTCCATATATGTGGTGAATATCATCAAACAATATATACGACAACGACAGGATTCATACATTTTATCATACACTTCATCGGATCCAGCTCAGATTAAAGAATAATAAGGTTAAAGATGGATAAATGTTCTTGCTTGATAGCGGGGCTTATCGGAGGACTTATCGGAGGACACCGATATAAGAAAATGGTCCACGGGTATTATTACTCGATGGAAATTGTAAATTTCCAACATCATCTAAAACTCTCTTTTGTTTACTTTTTCTTCTTCCTGTCCTTCTTCTTCCTCTCTGGTCTCTTCCTCAACCTACTTTTCTGTCATCCTTCGCCGTGAAATCGTTTCTTCAATACCCAATTCAATATGACTTTCGAAACCGAATACAAGACGGAAGATGTTGCTGCAACTTTGGTGGCTTCAGATCAGATTGATACTACTTTCCGTTCATCATGTATTGGTAAGTGATACTTTATCTTCTGTCGCGTGGCTTGAGACATGAACGGCTGGAAGTTTCGCAAGTCATAGATCACTCAAGGATAGAAGCTTAAGAACATAAGAGGAAACTCTTGACTCTTTCAGTGAACAACATGTACAAGTCTATTAGGCTAACCCTCCACTCTAGATCTGATATCTGGAACTCTTGGTGGAAAAGTACTTTCATTCTCAGATGAATGGTTTGCGGAAGCAAACAATCTTCTTACTCCTACCCCACCCATCAGCCAACCAGGAAAGATGGTATATTCTGGTGCCTGGTATGATGGATGGGAAACACGTCGACATAATACTGAACCTTTTGATTATGTCGTAATTCGTCTCGGGGTTGCTTCCGGAACCGTCGAGGGAATTGAAGTTGACACAGCTTTCTTCTCTGGAAATAATGCACCTGCTATTTCCGTCGAGGGCGTGTTTAGTGACAATGATGAAGAAGTAATTGGATGGAAAGGTGGTCGAGGAAAATGGGAAACAATTCTTGGTCTACAAGAGTGTGGTCCTTCTCAAAGATTCGGATGGAAACTTGCCGTTCCAACCACAAAAGCGTACACTCACGTGAGGCTCAATATGTACCCAGATGGTGGAATTGCTCGATTCAGACTCTTTGGCCATGCCGTGCCGGTTTTCCCAGAAGATAAGAATGCCATCTTTGATTTGGCCGCCGCTCAAAATGGAGGAGTTGCTGTTTCTTGTAGTGATCAGCATTTTGGAGTCATCGCCAACCTTATATTACCTGGACGTGGAAAGGATATGGGAGATGGTTGGGAAACCAAGAGATCTAGAGGAAAAGATCATGTGGATTGGGCTATCATTCGATTGGGAGCACCAGGAACCATTGAGAACTTGATTGTCGATACAGCATTCTTTAGGGGTAACTTTCCTCAAAAAGTAAAGGTTGAGGCTATAAACTGGAATGGTGAAGGGGAGCCAGGTTTTTCAGCTGAAGGATGGACCGCAGTTGTTGAGCCCAGTAAGACCAGTGCTGATAAGGAGCATGAATTTGAATCCTTGGTGAAGGATAAAACCTTTACACATGTCAAACTAGTCATGATTCCTGATGGAGGAGTAAAGAGAATTAGAGTTCTAGGAAAGAGAAGTGTTTAAGTGAATCACTAGAGGCATAATAGAAATATTCGAATCCTCTGCTGTCATACAAAGTCTTACTCTCTCCGATGGCTTTCATCTCTTCAATAGTGACGGAAACTTTGTCGCAAAGCAGTACTAGCTATTTTGTAAACTTTGAACATGGCAGTTTTTCCTCTCTGACGAAATAGTAAGCAATTGAAAGTTTTCGATCACCTGCCCTACATATATTTGAAATCATAGAAAGATTCTACATGTAAACATTGAATTACATATTACATTGACAGAAAACAAAATAAGGCTGAATACTGCCCAGCCGTGCCAGCCTGCATCCTTCATGGTGAAACCTTGTAAACGCTTGGACCAACTTCCAAGATGACTTCTATTATGCGACCCTTCAATCAAACATGCCCCCGGCTCAGACATCATAATAAATGCAAGAAAGTCCAAGTTACAACTTACCACAGTAGCTTCCCTGTGGAACCAACAACAGTTCCAGAATTTGTTACACCTCCTTGAATGACAAGATCTGCAGGAAACAAATTCAATTCCCATAAGGTTACAACAGATGTGTACAGGTTGCATGCAGTCTTTCTGCTGTTGTGATGGACATCGAGGACCATAATGGAGATATAGGTGGATTTGGGGAGGAGAGGGTAAAACCACGACCACTACCTGATGATTTGCCCAAGTCACTTGACGATCGAAAAAATGTATCGGCAGAGTATGCACCTGAGACTGAGATGTATGATGCATGGCAAGGTATGACAGTTCAATGTAGGAGGGACAAAATCAACCAACTAACATCTTTAGGACAATCGCAATTCTTAACAAATCCTGTTCTTGCTAAACCACTTGAATTCAAGAATCTCTCACTCGGAACTGACGAGTTCGAAGATGATATTACAAAACAAGAGATAGGGGAGAGTGATAATAGACTGCTGGAAATGTTGGCCGCCCAAGCAGCACATCGGGATGGCTCAGCTAGTGAGGATGAAGATGCTGTGGCTACTGATGAGAAGCTTTCGCTCGAAGAGAAGAAGGATATATTGCAAAAGGCTTTGAATATGGCAGCTAGCAATGGAGACGTTGATCGCATAGAGAGGATTCTTCAAGGGAAAGCAAAAGACCTTGTTGATTTGGATGCGCCGGATGAAGAAGGCACAGCGCCATTAATCTACGCGAGTTGTTTTGTGAGTTCTGGCCACGTTTGTCGTATAATATGAAGCAACTAACGATTGCGCAGGGCCATGAAGCCGTTGTGACAGCACTATTAGATGCTGGCGCCGATGTCGACAAACAAGATCGAAATCAATGGAGTGCTTTGATGTGGGCAATGACAAATCGACATAAGGGTATAGCGAAGGCACTTCTGGATAGGGGCGCATCTAGAGATGTTAAATCATCAACGGGTAGAACAGCATTCGATTTTATCGCCCCAGACAGTGAAATTGCCGATTACCTTCAGGATGGCGGTTATCACATTGGCAATGCTGGAGTAACGGACGACTTTTATAATCCTGGATTCTCCCAAGACCGATTCGAGGAGGAAATGGCAGAAAATGAGATGAGGCGGCGAATGATGATGGAGAGTGCTAGAGATTTAGAGGTTGACTTGGGTAATATGGGTATTGATGATCAACCTGAGTCACCAGAGGAGCTAGAAGAAGAAGGACAAGATTTTGATTGGAGTCGATGTTTACATGATCAAATGTTCGTGTTCCAGGAAAGCGAACTTGGCCGCATCCTGGATATTATCATCACCAACATGTCTCCTCAACGATCGCCGTCTCAGAAACCTGTGCCGGCGAACATGATTTTCCTCAGCGCCAGGTATGCTCATTATCATGCAAGCCATGATCTTCTTGCCAAACTCCTCATTAGCGCAATGGATAAGATTAATGATGTGGTTGAAACGCACCAATGGGACATGACGATATTGGCTTTCTGGATTTCGAATGCTACATTATTATTACATTATCTGAAGAAAGATGCTGGGTTATCTGAGTCAACATCCGAATTTCAACTTCAGCTTGCAGAATTAATTAATGAGATATTTATCTTGATTATTCGAGATGCTGAAAGGAGAATGGACAAAGTCCTTGATTCTGCCATGTTGGAACATGAAACTATTCCAGGATTTGAAGACGTCACATTTCAGAATGAATGGAAGCTCTTCAAAAGAAAAACGACTGTCAAAGAAGTACCGATTGAAAAAAGATTCCGACCACCTTCTCCAAAGGCAAGAGCTAAACCATCACCTCGCAATGTCACATCTTTATTATCCTCGACTCTTTTTGTATTGGATCTCTATGATATACATTCTGTCATTACTTCTCAAATATTGGCGCAACTACTTTACTGGCTTGGAGCCGAACTTTTCAATCGTATCATGTCTAATCGAAAATACCTAGCACGAACCAAAGCAATGCAAATACGTATGAATGTATCTAGTTTGGAAGAATGGGCGCGAACGAACAATCGACAACCTGAGCATTATGAACATGGTTCCATGACTTCCAGTGGAGAAATGACTGTTGAGGCAACGCGGCGACATCTCGCACCTTTAGTTCAGTTGCTACAATGGCTACAATGTTTCTCATCTTTGGGACAAGATGATCTGGAAGCTTTAGTTGGAACATTACAACAACTCACGCGACTTACACCCCAACAACTAATACATTCGGTAAAACATTATCGAGCCGAAGTTGGAGAAAAGGGTTTACCAAAAAGTGCCATGAACTATTTAATCAATCTACAAGAAGAGCATAGATTAAGAAAAGAACGTCAAAAACGCAATTCTCAAGGTCTTCGCATGAGTGCGCCATCTACACCAGCTAGAAAGGGAAGTAGCAAACCCTTACCTGATACCCCTGATTCGAACGGTCGTGGTGGGAAACCTCAATCTCTAGATGATGAATCGTTTGAGGAAGATGACGATGCACCCGAAAATCTTCTTCTAGATCCAGCTCTTATGCTTCCATTTTCGTTACCCTCGAGTACGGATATGTTAATTAGTTATGGAGCGGGATTTGGAGGGGTGAATAGAGAAAGAGAAAGAAAATATATACCCACTGTTCCTCCGGAGTTTTTGGCAAAGTTGGATTTGAGTGGAGGAAGAGCACATTCAACGTATCATGAGAGAGATTGGGAGAATGAGGAGCTTTGATGAGTATGAGTGGTTGAAGAGAATAAGTGGAAAGTCGGGAGATGAAAGATAGCATTTATTGGTGGGCAGGCAGCATGGCGTGGCGTTTTTGTTGGCGTTTGTCATGATGGATGATGCTGGTGCTGGCATACAATGCTGAACAGTGTCAGATAATTTGACATGGATTTATGTCAAATGGTGGAAATCGTTTTTCTGCGCGCTTCTTTGAAATGAGAAGAGGTAAAGGAAGAGATAGAATGGGGAGGGAGTTCAATGCAGTGGGATTGAATAGCATATTCTTATATGATATGATATGAATGGAAGCTTTTTTTGTGTTGTACGCAATAGAGTTTTGTATTTGCATTGTGTATAAGAGGAGAGGGGGGTAGGGGAGAGATATAGAAAATTTGTCAATCTTTCCATTATTTATTTTGACTTTTTTCTTGGAGAAGAAATTATGATGATTTCTGGCTGCGGAATTGATAGGTATGTATATGTGTATGTGTATGTGTACATATGTGCATATATGTGTCACGCTCGGGCTTCGGAGCCGGAAGGAGGATTTTTATTTGACTTGACATGACATGACATGACATGACTTGATATGATATAGCACGGGATAGGACTTGGAGCTTGGCAGGAGGAATGGATGGATGGATGGATGGATAGACGCCCGACGGGTAGGTTAGGGTAATGTAGGTTGGTAAAATAGGTAAATAGTGGCGGGTTTGGTGATATGCTGTATACTGTATGTGCGTACCATACCATAATTATCGATTGCGTGTGTATGTATGTATGAGTGACATTCTCCTGTTTTTCTCCGAGGGTAACGCGAGGTTTTGTGAGACTTATTTTATAGGGACTTGTAAGGGTGGGTTTTGTGGTTGTGGTGTGGTTGTGGTTGTGGTGTATAGGATAGGGTAGGGTAGGATAGGATAGAATTGGATTTCGCTTGTGTGATTATGATTAGGTGGTGAGAGTACTGGGTCGATTTAATGATGATGATGATGATGATGATATTAAGATATTGGAGATGAAATTTGTTTTGTACAAAACTCATATATGTTATGCGTTAAATTATTTGTTATGTTTTCAAAAGAATATTGGCTTTTCCATTTGGAAGGGGGTGGATAGGTAGTAATGTGATCTTCCATGTCGTGAGAGGTTGGGGTGGAGGTAGATGGGAGTATGAATGACTACCTAGTAGATACCTAAGAATTAGTTAGTTCGTTCATGATTAGAGTTTGGGCTTGCCTGGTTTCTTTTCTGTGAGAGCTATATAAGCTTTGCGGGTGCGTGGGTGCTAAAGCCAGTCTTGAGACTTTGGAGAATGTTTGGATGTTTGGGGATTGGGGACTGGTGTCTAGGTACTAGATACTAGGTAGGTACGAGTAGTCGCCTTCTGTTTTGGTAAGGGCTGAGGTATCGAGGGTATCTGGTTTGTCTATGCGTGGATGGATGGAGTTGGTGTTGGTGTTGGAGGGAAGCTGAATGGGGAATCGGAAGGAAAGGGAATGGAATAGATAGAGGGCTGAAGGGCTGAAGGGCTAATGGGGAAGTACTAAATAGATAAAGAGGCGAGATATAGGAGACTTATATCCCCAGTAGGCGCCTGAGTAAGTATATATAATATGAGTGAAGGTGCTGATATTGCCTTGTGCCTATTTACTACACAATATAGATATCCATATATATAGATTGATATAGAGTTACTCGTATATATGGAATAATAAATATTTAATAGATGGGGGATTTGCTTTTCTACTTTCTTTTCTTTCTTTCTTCTTCTTTTTCTTCTTCTTTTCCTCCATAATAGAGTTCTAAATCGACCGTGACCAGTATGTCAAAAGACATGATAATGATGTAATACCATGGGACCGACAAACCCGTATCGCCTTTTGTCATAGCGATCATATATGTTGAAATCACACATTATCATGATATCATTGTTGATCGGATGATATTAAGTATATACTTCAACACGTTCAACATGAAGTTGGTATATCATGATATGGATCGTTGGCATGACTGATGATGGATAAAAATGACTATGAGAATTTAAAGAGACGGTCATGAAGAAAGCCACTTCGTGATATTGGTCAGGAAAAGGTATGGTGAGAAGACTGTTCAAAGGGACAGCGTGGTCAATGGTGGCCCACCAGATTCTACCAAAAAAGTCAAGATGGGAATTTGATGTCAACTACAGTGACGTTTCTTTTTATTGAAGAGTAAATGATGTTTTGCTCTTTCTTCTCTACTGTATATGAACGAACGGTGACCTCGAAAGAATAGGTCGATTGGGATAATCCATAGTTAATCGAATATCGAATATCGATTTCAGGAATCAAATTTCCACCTCAAGAATTTCAGCTACATAGATCCAACAGAGGAAAAACAAAACATTGATCTTTTTACTATCAATACTTTTTTTACTATCTATTGATCGAGTACACGGATCTCCAGGTTACATCTCTACAGAATATATCAGAGGTTCTTCCTCTAATAAGACCAACTGAAATCTACATCCGAATTACCTCAAGCTTTGGGAGATAGATATCAAGCCGAAGAGAAGAAAGCACCTCCTCCAATCCAAATATATATTTCAACCCGAGCAATCATTCCAATCCGTCTGTCTGCCTTTCATACCTACATGAAGCTTGCCCAGGATTGCAACACAGCACTACAGCATTACAATCATCATATCAAATCACAGAGAGTGCCCACCTGCAAGCCGTTGCATAGCATAACACAACACCCGCATCACAACATTGATATCTTACGACCAGAGCACCGAAAAGTAACATTGCTGCATGCAAAAAGCGAAGAAGAATTGGTCCATTTAATCATCTATCAGATTTTCCTCAATTTTCCTCAATTTATGTTTTCGGGGTGAAACTTTCTAATATACGAGTTACCTTGCCAGCACATATTCTTCGGGTCTTTTGAATCTATCTTCCTTTCTCTCTCTCTCCCCCTCCCTCCCTCCCTGCCTCCACAACAAAAACAACTAAACAAACAAACTCGAATCTCTTCACCTCAAATAATGAACAATGGCACTCAATGTTCAAAGATTCGGAAGTTTTAGAAGTACTCGCAAGAAGTCATCTAATAATACCAAAAACAACATTAATACTAATAATACTAATACCGGTACCCCACAAGTTACGACAAATATAACAACCAATAATGAGGGACTACCAGGGCCACCGTCGGAGCTAATTGCGATGAGATATGAAGATATGTTCCCTGGAGCAAGGGCACCAATTTCCGTTACTGTTGCACCTCCACTTTCTCCACCTACAGATACGCATCCTGCATTGCGGCCACGATCATTACTTAACCAAGGTCATGAACTAGGAGCTTTGAAGGAGGATAATACAAAGAGAGATTCGGGTCTTGCCCCTACCACCAGCACAAGTGCTCGAGATTGTGAAGGAGGTTCTATTAATCGTCACTCTTTTAATACCGTCGATAATGACAATGTCTTGGGAATCAATATAAACTTTGATTCAAAAGTGGCCATGGCAGAACCAAGCAGCACAAGCTCCACTCCACAAGTTCAATTGAGCGATGTGCAATCACCCGCATCACTAAAATCTCCAAGTTTTATGAATAATGAAAGCTTGGGGTCTTCTGCAGGGTCCCTGAAACGATGGAAAACGAAAAATGGTAATTCCAAAAGCCCTACCAAGACTGGTAAATCGATGGAGATTCCCGATGAGCAATTTTCGCCCATTACCACTCCCATCCCAGGTGAAAGTTTATTAGAAGATGATTTTATGCAATCTATGTCTTTTTCCAAAAGAGGGAGTATCATGTTAGGGGGAAGAAAGCCAATAAATGCTCAAGCGCGCACAAATGCGACGCGAAGGTGGGTGGGATCAAAGCCCCGTAGCGTACCAGCTAATTGTGCTGACGAGAGACATTCATTAGACAACCTAGCTTTTCTATGTTAGCCACAACGTCGCCATCGATCAAAGTATTGTCGGACGATTTGGAAATGGAGTCGCAAAAGGTCAGATCTATGTATGAGTCGGGGTCGGGCTTTGACTGGCGCGATGGGAAAGACGACACAATTGATAATCGTTTAGCAGCTGGAGGGGATTCGATACCCGAAAGACCTGTTACGTGAGTGTGGAACTGCTTACTGATGATTGCGCTCTCCACTAATTAATTTTAGGGCAAACAGTTACCTGACTCCCAATGGCATTGGCGTACCACAACGATCCGCGAGCGCATTGTCGAATAGAAGACCTGCCGAGTTGGCTGGAGGCATCGAAGATTGGGAAGATGTGAATGGGAAAGATGTCGATAGATATGGTTTCATTAATAGCGGGAGGACTACCACCAGACCTGGCACACCAGAACCCAAACCACCACAGCGGGTGTCGACTGTACTTCAATTGGCTTCCGAGGCACCACGAAGAAAACGAACATTTGGTCGATCGCCATCTACCGCGAATTCACAGAAGGGATTCAGGCGTGCGCCTAGTCGGAAGGTTTCTGCGAGGTCATTGAAAAGGACACAGGGGGATAATGCGTCAATAAGAAGTTCGCGAAGCTCTCAACTTAGACAAGCTGCCAACCGATTGCCAGGAAATAAAGATAGAAGGTGGATGGACGAAGCTGGTGACATGTTGACTCTGCCTCCTGGCTTGGCTGATATTGCTGAAGAAGTGGAAGGGGGGAAAGGGGCAGAATTAATGAAGAAGAAAGAATCGGAACGAACAGAGAAATGGAGGAGAATGGCAAAGATAATAAAGGGCAAGGATGGAGAAGGAATGGTTTTCGAATTCGACACCAAAAATTCCAAATTAATAGAAAGGACATGGAAAGGGATACCAGATCGTTGGCGTTCTGCGGCATGGTATTCTTTTCTTGCTAGTTCAGCAAAGAAGAGGGAGGATAGCGCACAAGAGGGAGATATAATCCAAGCTTTCCACAAGCTACAAGATCAAAGTTCGGCAGATGATGTTCAAATCGATGTTGATGTTCCTCGGACGATCAATAGTCACATCATGTTTAGACGAAGATATAGGGGAGGTCAGAGATTACTCTTTAGAGTTCTTCACGCCTTATCACTATACTTTCCTGCTACTGGCTATGTTCAGGGTATGGCATCACTGGCAGCTACTCTTTTGTGTTATTATGACGAAGAGAAATGTTTTGTGATGCTGGTACGCATGTGGACTTTGCGTGGGCTAGAGAAATTATACGAACCAGGCTTTCCGGGTTTGATGGCTGCTTTAGATGAGTTTGCAACTACGTGGCTAGATAATGGCGAGGTTTCGGCTAAGCTGGTAAGTACTTGATGTCCTACTTCTTACATAAAATACTGACTGTGATAGAACGAACTCGGCATCGAACCTACAGCATACGGTACTCGATGGTATCTCACTCTCTTCAATTATTCCATTCCTTTCCCGGCTCAACTCCGCGTGTGGGATGTCTTCATGCTCCTAGGAGATGAAGATCAATCCTTACCCTACAGCAAAGAAAGACCATTTGCAGGTGGCTTGGATGTTATTCATGCTACTAGCGCCGCATTGATCGATGGCACGAGAGATATATTACTCGACAGTGATTTCGAAAGTTCAATGAAAGTCCTCACCAGTTGGATCCCAGTCAAGGATGAGGAATTATTGATGAAGGTCACGAAAGCAGAGTGGAAGTTACATCGAGGGAAGAAGAGAAGTTGAATTGTGATTCAATAGTAGAGAAGAAAAGATACTCCATTCGATTTTATATAATCGATATCACATAGTCATACATCTTATCAATGTATGACTGACACGATGAATATTTTCCTTTGTTTTAATGCCTTAATGTTATGGTGGTATTTTGTCCACTTCTTATTCGATTTTGTTTTTGTTTTTGTTTTCGACGGAGCTGTCGCAAGAGCGTGTTTTTACTACTGCATTATACCATACGTGTTTGGGATGGGATTTTATTATAGTTGTTTAATCTGTTGGCCTCCTTTGAGGAGGAGAGGAAGAGAGAGGGAGATGATGTGGATTATTTCTTTACTGTATTTTTATAATCGCTCAGGAAAAGTGCGTTTTCAAGGCAGGATATATGGTCGAATGGCTATAGATATATCTGTTTCTTTTTGCCTACAGGAGATTGACTGCCTGGTTATTAATTGGAATTGGACTGGGAGTTGGATGGATGGATGGATGGATGGATGGTTAAGAGAAGAAGAGAGGGTAATTAATGGATGGAGAGAAGAAGAGGGGGTGATATTGGGGTTAGTCGATTCTTTTTTTAGAGGGATGTAATTGTTACTTTTGAGATGAAGATGAAGGGGGATGGTGTCTTGGAGTCGAAGTGCGTGGATCGTGTGATATGGATTGTGGATCGTGGATTGTGATGAGAGGAAAGGGGGAAGGGGAGATTGAAAATGTAGTATGGGGGAATGATGAGATCGGATGGGATACAATGGAGAGCTCTAATTGTATCATGTATTGTATCGTATATCGTGAGATATTATGAGGGAGAGGGGAGCAGAGGGGAGAGCTAAGGAAGTCGAAAGGAGATAGATAGTATAGTAGATAGCACATAGAAGAAATTCAAAAGAAAGATATTGAGAGAAGAGAGATTGTTTTTGAGCGTGTGTGGCTTTTGATTGATTGATTGGTTGGTTGGGTTGTTGGTGAATAACTGGGTATTAGTATTACCTTTTTGGGGAGGGGGGAGGGCGGGATTTTAGGCCTTTTTATGAGGGGAAGGGAAAGGGGAGGAGAGAGAAGGGAGGGGGAGGGGGAAACTGTATTGTGCTATTTTATATAGTAATGTGGATTTTGTGCTATGCAATGTGTGAATTTGGTTTATGGTATATTGGAATGGAATGGAATGGAATGGGTGTGTTAATTCATTGATATATTGATTTGAGAGGTAGATGAAAGTGTAGGGATGATGGAGCGGAGATGGTGGGATAGAGATTTAAGTATGTATGTGTGTATATATGTGTGTATGTATATAGTGAAATGTAATTATATGATTTATTGAGCAGGATAGAGTAGGGTAGGGTAGGGTAGGGTAGAGTAGGGGGGTGATGGATGTATTGGGGAAATTGGTGGGAGAGATTTAGCAGGGAGGTAATAAGCTAAGGGATGGGAAGGGATGGGAAGGGAAGGGAAGGGAAGGGGAGTAAGTGATGTGATGTGATTATGAGGTTTTGTTATGTTTTAATGGAAAGGAGGGAAGATATTTTATGGATTTGTTGTATGAGGAATGGAGTGTTTTAGGAGGGATGGGTAGGATGGGTTGGGTTGGATAGGAAGATGGGTTGTTGAATATTTAGTAGTGTGGAGGATGGATGAAAGAAGGAGATGGGGAGATGAGATGTGGTTTGAAGATTTGGGGTTTGAGGTTTGAGAGAGAATAGAGGAAGGGAGGGGAAGGGAAGGGGGTTGGTTGTGTAGATGTAGAATGGGAATGAGAATGGGAATGGAAATAGGGGAGTAGATGGTGATTGTGATATGTAATATGTGAATAATGTATATAGTATAGTGAGCAAAGTAACATGGGAATTGAAGAGGAGATTGAATATCAAATGTAGTATTGAAGAGAGCGAGGAGATGAAGGCTAAGAGTTTCAAGTTCTACATTTTAAGTAATAGGTTATAGACTATAAGTTTATCTGAACAAATCTGAAGGGGGGAAGGGTATCTGATAACTAGAGAATATACATGAACATGCTATATATATTTGGAGTATACAGAGAGAATGGAATAAAGGAAAGAAGATAGGATTAGATATTCTGTATTTCTATTATATTTACCTCTATCTACTAGATGGGTGGAGATTGAGATGGAAAATTAAAATCTCAAATAGGGGTGATGGGGGGGATGTAAGACATATGTGATTTATGAAAGGAGTATTTTTCACAAGTGATTTTGGGGATTTCTTTTTGATTGTGATGGTGATGGTGATGGAGACGTGTGTGGAGGAATGGGGGAATGGGAAAGGTGGCTGTGATTGCGATTGTGTTGTTACTTGGAGGAAATTTGGGGGGATGGGAATTGGCATTGGGATGGGAATTGGAATTAGAGGAGGAAGATGGGGGATGATGAGATCTGGAAGGTTCGAGGGAGGCAAGTAGAGGAAGAGGAGAGGTGATATATTTATTAACGAGTAATGAGTAATGAGTAATGAGCATACAATGTGGACACTGAGGGGTGATTGTAGCTAGGATTGAATTGTTTGAGTTTCTCACGTCTCGTTATTTTCTATCAGGAATCTGTCTGTGAGAAGTTTTGTTATTGAGGAGGGATATCGGGATTGTAATGCTGTTTTTATTTGTATTGTTACATAGATATATGGCTTTATTAGTATAGAGCTGTATGTATGTATGATGCGTATTTGATTGGTGGAATCGAGATATATGATTACTATTTAGGTAGGTAGGTAGGTAGGTAGTTAGGTGTATGATGTTGTGTGATATGACATAATATGGTTGAGAATCTTTGATATTAGGTAGAGGAGAAGGCTCGGAAGGGTCTGAAGGGAGAGGGAAATGGATATTTCGTTTCGTCTACCCTGTTAGTAGGGGGTGATGATAAAAGAAAGGAGGTTTGTGATAATGTAGGAGATGACGTGGTGATGTGTGTAGTGTGTTACGATATCAATTGGAAGGGGTTTGATCATTCATGTCATGAATTATGATAGACAACTATATTATAGGAATAAAGATATTTTGATGAAGAGCCTGACATAGATTCAGAGATTCTAGAATTTCTAAACGAGAAAGCAAAGGACCAGGGAGAAAAAAATCCTCTGAAAATTATGAAAAAATATCCGTATCAAGATCCCGTGAAATATTTCTGCACTCCTCTTTCCAATATTCTGGAGAGGATATCCTAAGTCTTGTGGATTACAAGAATATTGTATAGAAATGGACGGGTACAATCATAACGGATTAACATTTAAAGCGAGAGGAAATATTCACGAGGCCGAATATTCAAAATTATTCCCGAAAGAATCATATTTTAATTCCTGGAATCAGAAGAGAAGAACTCTAATGTGCGTTGCACACACTGTGCAAGACCTATTGTACTCAGGATTATAAATGTAAAGGGGAATGCGGGGAAGACTTATGAGATTCCAAATATCTCACAAGAACTGGGCTTCAATAAGTGTTGCTTGCGTGTGTACAAGATACTTGATGTGTTGTTTTGTCAAGCTGGTATGGGTTATGAGGTCGAGTTATGAATTTCGGACTATCGGTAGAGTAGTCTATGCGAGGCGCATGTTGATCTTGAGAGATATTCCCTCGTAATACATGTCCAAGAGATTGCAGAACATGCCAGCTGATTCGACGATGGTATGAATTGGTAGGAGATCAACAGAATTGCATTTATGCTTCGTTGTTCTGGATTTTCTCAATGATTTGATGTTTCTCGCTTGCTTCGCGATTGAGAAGTGGTCGGGAGATTTTTGCGTATTAATTATGAATTAGAAACGTATCTTGAAGTGAAGAGAAGACGAAGAAGGATACCATCTTAGGTGATATACACGATTACTGATCGAGAATCTTGATCTATCTCTAATTCCCGCAGCAATTATCTCATACTCATGGGTCGCTTGTGGATAGGTAGGAAACGTCTTTAAAGCAGATCCTGCAGATTTCAAATATGTGTATTTATAGATATACGCACCGCAAAGATACTCGGCCTTTCTGCTAAGCATTGGAGTTGTCACCGAATGAATGCACCTAGACCTCCATCATTCAATTCTATTCCACTAGGAAAAGTTGATTCTGTATCTAAGGAACATTCATGTTACCTCACTGTCCGTATCAGAACGAAAGAAACATAACCTGTTTGTCAAAATATGTGAAAAGTTTTCTTCTAGGCGCAACGGGAAATCTAGCTTGGGACACTCATCAGTCTGAATGGATGTCTTTGGGTCTTTGAGATCGCGGAAGGAAACTTTACGAGTAGACTCGATATCTATCCTAACTGCCGTACGAGGGTATACTTTGTAGAAAGATCATAAATATAGCAGGTGTATAAGTCAAATGGAGAAAATCTGGACAATTAAGTAAACCTGCACAAGAAACGGTATGCGATGTTGTTATTGTAGTAAAAAATAGAGGATAGGAGGGTTGAAGTATTTTCTTTGTCGTGAGATGAGCATTATGGAGTATGAGAGGGTGGGGGCATGGGTGAATTTATTTGAATTTTATTGAATTTCATTGTAAGTACTGGTATGATGGATTTTTGTTTTCCAATCAGAAACCATACCTACATTATAGTATGTACAAGGAATCATGGAACGATATCGAGCTACTTTTGACATTGGCAAGTGTTTTCCTACTGTAAATTTATGTCGGTGACTGCCATGTATTGCATTCATGGCACTAATCAATCACCAATAAATCAGAAATTTAAAAACGGGGAACTTGAAGATACACTGCAATGTTATGATTTGCTGCACTTGCAAATACTCCTCCATGTTTGACTAGATGGTTGCTGTATAGTTCTTGGGCCGGATTGCGTCTAGACTTCTGAATTAGTTTTGTGGATGCACATTGAGGTATGAGGATGTTGCTGATCGTTCTATGGGAATGGGAATGAAATGCAAACAGGATTTAAGTGGGTAAAAAGGCGGGTATGAATTCAGCAGAAATTGAAAGCGATTGTTACAAATGCTCCAGGGACAGGCGATGTCAGATTACCTATCTCAGGCCCATCAATCCTCCCTGGTCGCAGAATTTGCGCCGAGTGTGGCAGAGGAAACTTCGGAGATGGACATTACCCACATGAATTTTGTGCTTTCAAGTAGGGTTTTTGGACACATTAGAAGAGAAAAGCCTTTTGCCTGTCGTTAATCAGCTAGCCAGACTAAAACGTGAGGTGGGCTAGCAATTTCACCCTCCTCGCAGTCTACAGAACGCTTTGGTATTCAGTGTGGGAATGCAGAATATCTTGAAACACAAGAAGACTGAACATTTGAGGACCTCATCTCCGCTAGATATGCTATCCATAATATTCGAGCAGTTCCAAAGTCTTTACAAGATGTTGTACTTGTATAGTGACGATGTCAATTATACCGTGCTCGTATTTCAGCTACAACTGAGAACTTTGTTGTGACTGAGCATCAGAAGTAAATGGCCGTGGTTTCGACTGACTTTGTGCTATTTTTCGTCCTAGCCTTCTTCTTCTCATCAATACAGATACAAGCGCACCAGAGCCAAGACGTTATCAGAAATATGGAGAATATGAATCGAGCTTCGATTCGAGACAGACAGTACTTACTGTTCTCAAAACACGGGCTTCAAAATTAAGGAGAGGGAGGATGTGGGTACGATTAGAAGTGGCAGACGCAATCTTTTGTGGCTCAGCTATTGAAGCTTTTTGAGGTGGAAACTGGTGTCATTAGAATGGATGGCAGTGTCGATCTCAGAGCTATGCAGTCACTGAACCACTAGGCTCCAGGTGCTTCCCGAGCACATGGCTGACTCGTAGTGGCGTCATGGCAGTTTAGGGCACCGGTCACTTGGAAATTTTCCGGGGCAACGTCCGTTCGCACTCTTCCCTAAAGGCTTTCTTGACCGGTATTGAGTGGCGCATAAATAATTTGTGACTAAGATCGAAGGCATCATTAGACGACGACAACGCTCGTTCTGGGAGTGGTAAGATGATCATCATTGTTCAAGGCTGAATGCGTGCTTTTGAGGTTACCTGAAAGTATGGTCTCATGTTGGCGCGAAATTGTTTATGAACGTTGGTGGTTCAACAGGCATTCGTATTTACTGGGATCCATCGTGGTTAGCGATAGAGTATTTCTAGACAGATCCCTATTAATGTGGAAATATCAGGCCAACAAATCAGCATTTCAAGTCCTCAGGCACACAAGCTCTCTTTTCCTTTTGGCGGTTGGAGGGGTGTCATCGTCCCAGGGGCCCCAGTTTATGTCAATCGAATCGAAGCGGGGTTTCCACATGAGGAGATGGACCGAGTGAGGCAGAGATTTGGTTGAGGACGTGTATCGTATCAAGATCGCATTGGTCTATAGAAGACGTCTTTAGCCTTTCTGAATTACAGCTAGAATGGATTTGGTATCTGATCAACGCAAAAACTCCAAAGATGGGTTGTTGATTCGCCACTGTTAAGGATCTTCAAATTCAAAGTTGAAACGTTACGAGTGCAAGGCGAGAGAATGATCGACACAAAATGCGATTTGGCGAGGATGCGCAGATTCTTATCGGATGGCCTGTCAAATGGCGTCGGCTGTGATAAATCGGGCACGGGCTTTCGCCTAGACTTGCAAACTTGTAGATCTCCGAACACCTTGTTCCCCGTTCCGAATGTGTTTCTTTTGGGCAGTAATAACAGGTGTAAATAAAGTACCTAGGTATTGAGTAAAAACTTTCTCATTGTGGGTTTTTGTCCCGATTTTTAATATAAAAGAAAGAGAAATCGTATGATTCAAGAAGATCTACATTGTCTAGAATCGTATGATTTTAACGAGATCTACAACATTTGATTCGAAAAGTAGATATTCTCAATCTAGATCATCTTTTACACGTGACGGAACGGACTGACAGCATCAAAGAGGTTTGGTGACTTTGACCAAAGATGCTTGATGAAGTCTGTATGTCGAACCCCGCTAGAAGAGTGCTTAACTGGATGTCGACAGAGGCAAACTTGGTATGATTCGCTCAAGCTTACTTGGGAGTCGAGTAATAAGGAAATTCTGCACATCCGAACTCGGGCATCACAGCTTGGGCTTTCCGGAACTCAAATTTGAGGACTACGTCAGTGTACGAAGCATTCAAGATCAATGCGATAGCAATGTGTGAGCGTAAAGATGTAAACAAGAATTCAAAAAACATAGACAAAGGCCGACAGTTCTATTCGTCAACGGCACGGTTTTATACATGAACGGGAAGGCTGAAATTACTTCAATTAGACTGGCACTTTGACCTTTTGGAGGCTCGAGTTCTATGCATAATCGTCCCTTCGCAGTAGCAATCTCATAAGCACGAAGAATGAAAGGATAGCAAGGACTAAAAGGAACGAGGAAAGCATCAACCAGGTTCATGGGATACAAGGTATTGAACGGGTGTTTGAGAACCTCTACTTCGTAATGTCTCAATTTGAAAATCTTCCCAAAACTTGAAGTAATTTGATAGACTTCAAACTTTCATGCTTTAAGAACAGAGCTCATTAAAACTCCAACTTGGTTCTGGTTTCGGTAACTTCCGAGGTTTTGGTCATTCATTTTACATATTCGAAATACTTTGGTAATGTTTGAGATTAGCCCCCCAAAATGCGTCATGAGAAGAATATTCTCGAACATTCAATATCGATAGAATGAATTGTTTTATTATACTTGGATGGGATTCAATGTGTTGTAATAGTATGGCTCTGCTCTTTTTTCTCGAGAACAAATCTGGTTTTCCACAACTACACACCGCCTCACCCCTTTTCTATTCATGTCTCTCTTGAACCAACGGTGTGAAAATTAATTTGATTGATTTAATATCAACATATGCACACATGAAAAATCTTGAAGGCAAAGATATAGACGGCATCACAAAGCTAGTAAGCTAGCCAGTACCTACGTAGCATTTCGGGGATGTTGCATCAAGCTTCAGCACCAAAATTACCCGACGCCCCTTCATCTCTCACAAAGTTGGCAGGCGCCAAGCCACGGCACCCGTGATCTTCTAAAATTTAATGTTGCTTTGAGATGCTGTCCGTTCGGAGAAATTGATTGCATCGAGGAGATTCGGGTTGGTTACTGTATTTTGCAATTATTTTGTTCTACAATAAAGGAATAAGCATGCAATCATATGCAACAATCCCACGCGCTGTTGTTTCCCTGCCAATGATGATTACTATTAGAAACAAAAAGGAAACAATAGAAGCCTAAAAACCCCTACTTCATGTAACCAGCTGAATCTAACGCCGACCTCGGGAGCTCAACCGTGCCTATCAAAGAAGTTTCGACAGGAATTTACCAGGTACCAGGTATCCAGATATACAAGAATGGAAAACAAATCTTGAAATCAAGTAACACGAGCATCGAAGCTTTGATGCTCACCAGTCTTTTGCTATGTGTTGACGCGGTATGCCCCAGCTAACAAGCTCTGACCATTTCACTTTAAGGAGATTGCCAATCAATGGAGACTCAAGAACCTACAGTTCTGGCATATCACAGAATAGAACAGTGCATTGTCGGAAAATAAGAATTCTCCATATTTGGTAATTAGAAGTCTCTTCTCTGATGTCCAACTACTAACCTAACACGGCTTGTAGCTCCTAACTCCTAATCAAGTATTAAGTGACAAGCTCTAACAAAGTTGGTAAATGCCGAGGTAATAAGGTTTCGCCTACTACAGTAGTTAATCTCTTCACAAATCCTGAAATGAGCACAAGTGACAAAAGGATATTCCATCGCCATCATCATTATCAGGTCAGATTTGATTATCTGGGAGATGAAGTGGTCCTTTCATAACGGAGCTTAGCGAAAAAATGATGCTTATTTGAAGCGAGACCCTATTTGGTTGGTCCAGACCCGGTCCGGTCGAATTTGATGATCTGCCTTGTGTTTCAAAGAGACAGGATTTAACGACCACCGATGAACGATCAATACAGATCTTTCAATACAACCAATCAAAGCCTGATTATAAGGGACTCCAAAGCTGTAAATCATACAAGGTAAGAGATTGATATGGGAGCTAAGTCAGTCTCGCAATTGTATCGAGTCTGGGGCGACCTGACATATGGACACTAAAAGATTGAGACCAACCAACTACGTTTTGAAATGCCAGTGATGAGAAGAACCTTCATCCTGGATGCGATCGCGCACTCCAAATGGATGACAGGCCATGCACCTCCCACCTCCCACAACCCTTTATCCCTGCAAACCTTGAGGTAGGTGATCGCGCTTTGAGTAGCCCCTCCTTCAACCAACGAACGGGCAGCCTAGTCATACGCGTACCGTATTGGGTGAGTGTGTGATCACTCTAAAATATGAGGAAATTTCCTCCTTACCAGCTTTTAGCTTACATACATCGGTAATGCTGTGATTACTCAATTCCCTCATCAGGAACACATTCCCTCGAGCACCCGAAATGGGCTCTGACCATTTAAGACCCTAGCCTTGGCAGGCATAAGCTTCCATTGATGCATTCGACTGCTTCTTCTGTGGCCCTATGGACAACCTCCCCAGTCCATAAAGATACTCCACTACTTCGTCTCCACCCCAATCTCAGCCCCAGGCCTCGGGATCCAGAACCTAGCTGGTAATCGACCATTGGCACATTACACTTTGTATTCCAAGATGCCTTGGTGAACCAGCAACACAAGCACCTTCCTCTCACACGCACATCTTTATGGTCTACCACTGCCATTTCGGATAAGGCATCATTCCATCCGCATCATAAAAAAGATTGGCAATTTGTTCATTTGATACATTTAAAAGCCTTGTTATTACCCTTTACAGACATGGAAAGTCAAAACAGTAAACTCGAAAAAGCGAGGTTTCCACTTGCCCCACCATTCTCGTTGTTTGTAATATCGGACCTCGACTTACCCCTGCGTTTTTTTTTATTCCGCACTATACAAACAATCTCGAGCTCAACGGCAATTTCACTTGCCTATTCCAAGGTTGTTATCACTATCCGTACCGAGCGTTTAGTGGGATCATTCTTCAACGCTTGCCTCTCCGCTCCGTTCTTCTGGCTCACAACCAGTCGATCTTGTACTTCTTTTTGACAAGCACACGACTTTTGTGTACACACCAACTTTTTCCCTGGCGATCGTCCCTGCAGTTAAAGAACCTTTCTGTCAATTTCCAGATCTAGAGTCAATACTCGTAGCCCTGTGATTCGCGAACCCAGATCAAGCTCCACAGTCCCACAGATTACTAGCATCCCGAATCCCGGATTCACCTGGAGTACTTGATACTCACGGCTGAACCCAGACATTCAATTACAACGTACGAGTTGACAATTATGGGTGAGAAGTGTGGGGGGTGATTCTGGTTCTACATAAAAGTTCGACTGGTCCATTTGCCAACATCTGCCTATTTGCACCTCGCCGTTATCACTTTAAAGGTGCTTTTTCTTTCACACACATTTTTATTCCCTTCTTTTGGCTTCAGTGAATGCCTACTTCCCGACATGTTACTCACGATTAAACAGCCAGTCCATCACGGCTACAAGTCTTTTCATGACTATTCTCCACCAACACCACCATCTAGCTCTCGTTTCCCCCCGGCGGTGACAACTACTAGCTCTTCAGTCTCTTTACCAACACCATCACAATCTCTTCCTTCTTTAGCACTTACAAAATCAACAAACATGTCCACTCCTCATCGTGGATTACCCCCCATGACACTACCACAACCACCACAACCCCCACAGCAAGCAGTCCAGGCATTGAATCAGCCAACAGGCTCTTTACAGTTACCAGCTCCGCCTCTACAATGGCAAGGCGCTGAAGAGTCAATGAGGAATTGGCTTCAAGCAAAGGCCGAAGAGGATAAACGGAAGCAAGAAGAAGAGAAAACGAGGCAAGAATCACTGAGATTGGAGCAAAGAAAAATCGAGCAAGATATGCTACGAACGTCCCTGACGGGAGGAATTCCCCCGTACATGATTCCCATGGTGTTTGCCGGAATGGGTGGTGGAAATTTACCTAGCGCTAGCTTAGAATGGGCCCAACACTACATGGCTCAAGCACATCAACTGCAACAGCATCAAGTCCAACAGCAACTAGTGCCTGGGCAGAGTCAGCATACTTCACCAGAGCAATTGCAGCGTGGAGACTCTCGGCCGGTATTTGGAAGTCAACATCCAGTTCCTGTCACTTTACCCTCAACACCTATTGGACCTACCGGCCCAGGATTTCTTCCCAATTATCAAATGTCTCCTGCCTCAAGATCTAGGCAGACTGCAGGATATCTAGCTAGAGCGACTGCAAATTCTCAACTCCCAAGATTAAATACAGGAGAAATGCTCATCCAGCCACCTCCAGCAGCTTCTAATATGCAAATATTACCAGGACAACCTGGTCATCCATTAGCACAATCGCAAAGCGCCCAGCAGCAACAAGAGCCCCAGTCTTCGCCCTCAATTTACTTTCATCATTGGCAACCACCCACATCACAAGCAGGTACGAGCAGCACCCATCAGCCTCCGACATCCTCAGGCAAGCTTTTATAAATCTCCTTTTATTCATTGTATTAATATTTGACTAGACCATGTTTCTTCGCCAAAGAAACGAAAGGCGACAGGGCCGCAACAACCAGCCCCGCATCCAACATCACTGCCACAATATACTTCCCCTTCGTTCTCACAGACAGGATCTTCGGTGTCGGGTACGCCATCAAGCAGACGCCGTGGGCATTCAAGGAACCGAAGTGACGTTTCAGCCCGTGGAGCTGATTCATACGGCCGTCCTTCGAGTCGCCATAGACATACTGAAAGTGGTTTCAGTACTCAAAGCCTAACTTCACCAGTTCACTCACAGAGCCAAGAACAAGCTTCAAGGTCTGCAGAGCCACGCAGGCATTCAGGCGGCTCGAATACCGTGTCATCTTTGCTCGAACAAAGCGATTCTAGACCACGCGCGCACTCTCAAACCCAAAGCCAACAAAGTCAGTCTCAGCGAGACCGAGAACGTCACTACTCTGGAATGCCGGAGATTGGACGCGATGAAAGGACCATAGAGGGGGACGAGGCACGACGTTCTGGAAAGCGAAACGATGGAAGAAATTAAACACGTTTCAAAGACCTGCCGATCATTTACTTGATCGGAAATACTATTCGCCAACGAATTTCCCCAAAGCCACAAGATTTTACAACTTTTTTCAATTCATCATCATCGAGTATGCTTTGTCCATATACAGATGTTCAATTTCTCTTCTCTTCTTCGCTTCGATATTGATTGTTTAGAAGATACCCATTACTTTGCGCGCCTTTTACCTTTGAATTTTACTTTACACTTTACCTTCTGCGCACCGAGCTCTTTTCCAGAGCATTTTTTACATTCTGTATATCATCTTTATTACCTGTTGACAGGGAATTCAATTCTTGTATCACTGATCCCTTCTAGTCTTCTTTTTTATCTTTAAATTTTTGTTCTGTCTCAGCAGCACAATTTCTCTTCAATCTCGGCACTGGAATTCACAGGGCTGGTTCAAATTACATGTATATACTTATTTCTATTCTTAATCTTGTGGTGGATGTATATCCCAATTCGGGCAGGTAAATATAAAGGTTCAGGTCCTTAGTCGGGAGATTAAGGTGCGTGGGAAATCAATCATAGGTAGTCAAGTGTCAAAGAAGGACCTACGAGGTCGGCCTGCACATTGTGTCAAGAACATAGGCAAATCGCCCCAGATGAGAAATCAAATTCAAATAAGCAATTTCTCAAGAATCCTTCGTTCAAAATTTCCCAATTCAAAGTGTTCAGGCGTCAAGAATCGTGCCAAGTGCGTCATGGAGCCTAATGAGGGCAGGAAAAACTTACTTCTTCCTCAGTCAGCCACTTCAACCAAAAACGCGTACTTTCATCCTGGTCTGGACCCGGAAGAGGAAATGGTCATTAAGACCCATGTTTAATAAGAGCCGCAAGTATTAAATGGCAGGCTGAAGTTAAGCAGTTGAGAAATAACGAATATAATTATGCGTGCTTCAGCGCGCAGGGAACCGAACCGTGGTCAGCGCGGAAATGGTAAGCAGGGGTTCTCACGGCTTATATATTAACCTTTGTTGAGCTAAAGTGTATGTAATTACAATCTTCACCAAGTTGGAAAGCAGCATGGTTGTGCAGTAGTTTATACATCAATGGGCGCGTACAGATACACTTCGGTATCATGCGTACAGGAAAAAGAAAAAAAGGGTGGCTACAGGCCAGGTACAGTGCATATTCTAACGTATTAAGCTTCGCACGAGTTAGAGTCGATGCAGAGTATCGCAACTCATCCCATTGCTTCCTCCTTACCTAGCGATGGATTAGAAGAGGGGTAAGACGATAAGAACGGAACTTTGCCAAGCTTTCAATCTGCCAATCTTCGACTATGGTCTCGACCTGCACTGTCAAATTTAAAGGTCTCCTGGCTCGAATTAGCCTTATTAGCAGGGTTCCACAATTTCGTGCATCGTGGAACGTTCACATTCGGGATGCTACCATGTGTGTATCATATCCTCATCAGGATATCCGCTCCAAAGTCGATCTGTCAACGTGTTTTGCTACAGTATGAATACCACGGTGGTGCAAGAGCATGGATCTCTCGTCTTTTCCTCATGGCTACTCAAGGATCTATACATTGTCAATTATGCTGTTTTCATATTGTCGGGAAACTTTCTTTCTTCATCACATATTACCAGCCGTGTTATATTCAATCTATATAATTTTAAAAAGGTAAGCAAAGCACTATAAAAAACAACCTAATTGGAGAATAAACATCCTAATCAGTACCAGGCCTTGTAGCATATAGATTGAAATTTACATAACTTCACGCCACAAGCTACCCAAATGATTTCCTTACTCCAATTGTAGACGTTCCTCAAAAATCACGAAATCAAAACAAGATCGCACTTATCGCTCTTTACCCCCTTTTAGGTCTGGCGCTTCTCGAACGGAGATGATCCGAGAGGTTGGGCAATGGACGTGTTCGGCAGGGCTGCAGATCCTTGTCTGGCACAAGGTTTGTTAGATTAGATTGTGAAAGATTACCCGATTTGTACGTGGGGTCTAGTGGAGATCGTGTTTCGAATTAAGTGATGGTTCATCTCAAAGCGGTAAATTGTGATGAATTCATATCGTTGTTTAATATGTTTTTTGATTGCATTTTGTGAATAACTGCAGGTACGGTTTAGAAAAGGAAATTTGATCGTGTATGCGAATGCTACTGGATTGCACATGGCCAAGGAAATCTAGAGATGAAATGAGGTGATGAATCTTTCAAAGGGATTTCTACCACATGTGGATTTGATTAGAAATGGGAGGATGAATTCTGGAACGGGATAGTAACAAGATATTTTGGCCCTTCGGTAACACTCGAAACGGAAAATAGCTGCATACATTTCGGGACGAGAGACAAGTCTTGGCGACCCAATCTTACCCGTCACAACAGCATTGTCCATAGGCAGTTGAGATACATGATACAGATTGCATGTATATTATTAAGCCTACAATTTGACCTACATCTACCCGGAAATTTTGAGATAGCTATTGATAGGATAGGGACGTTGCAATTACGATATCTAACAGTTCTTATCGGTGTTGATCCGACAACATGTCCATGTTACCAATCCATCATCAACTTTTTGATGTATCTTACTTCCAGTACTACTTACTGCAGGTTCAATCCCGAATGGCGACGTGCCTTTCTTCGGCGACAATCCCCCGACGGAAAAAATGACACGAATTTCAAACTTCCGCTTTGTGTGTACACAGCATCAGACTTGTACATCGTAGCTCGCAGCATGAAAACATCGTGCAAAACACGTGTATTTCAAAGCGTCAAATTGTACTACAACATTGATATCCTCCAAGAACGGTAGGTTGTGGGGAATGGATTTCCTGCTCAACTAAGCGAGACCCCTTTCACTCCGGCTCACATTAAATAGTCTGTACCTGTCAAAATAAATGTTGTACTCGGAAACAGTCTAATTCTATCCGGAAGGTTCAAATGACAAACGTGTCAAAAATAAGACCACAGTCTCGAATGATCTCCTCGAATTACTAGATTGGAAACATCCGTTCATCAAACATACTTTTCTAACTCTTCTGGAACCCCAAATCTTCTATCTCAAACCTTCTTCTCCACGGACGCGCGCCTTGTACCACAAAGGCTTCCAAACACCCATGAGATCAGATCTACGCCAAGTCATCACATATAGGGTAGAAAAATATGTCTCACAATTTCTCCGAAAACCCTACGTATACCGGTAGATGAGTATGTCATCAAATAAGGCTTGTTTGCCCTTATTGTCTCAAAATCTTATTGAGATTTGAAAGTGTGTAGATCAGTGGATCTGATTTCGAGGTGTAAGCGTTTCATATTTACGAAATGTCGTAAGTACCGAGACGACGACTCCACATTGTAGGTAGACGATGTAAATCAGTGGGTCGCGAACACGAACTTGTGAGTCTAGATTTTGGTCCCTTGATTTTTGGGATGAGAGAGACGGAGAAATTGTTTTGCGATGGCCTGGAAAGAGATATGTTAAGTTGAACTATCTATTGTAGATACTAGATAGAACATTCTGTAGGTAAATTGCTGGTTATCTTCCCTCGCGGAATCAACAATTGTGACACAATTGGCATGAGTTCATTTGGAAACCCCACTTTCAATGCTTTTCTGTCTAGAGAGAGGGGTATCTGGACTCTGAATCTGATTTGGGTGTATCATGTATGAAATTTGGCTCAAGAACAAATTTGGCCGGCTCTATCTCTGCTTAATCTCGTTGTGTGATCATTATCTTACATGCGAATGGTACGAGTGTGCTGTGCTTATTTCGGATGATAAACGGAAGTTCAATTCAAGTTCCGGAATAAATACTCGCGGATAGACAAACACGACTGCGAGAATTTGAGTACTAAATAAATTCGAGGAAGTCGGTCTGGCTTTCAACTGCTGAATATCGAGGGATACCGAGAGAGACAAGTCTATCATAGTCAAAGGGGGTCTTCAGCCACAAGCTGTGTCGCTCAATTTGTATCATACCGACTGTATCACCTTACAAGCAGATCAAACATAATTAACTTAAATCCCAGCATGAAGCCTAAACTGATACATACGAGGTTTACATATATTTTGTAGGTATATTACCCTTAATACCTCAAGGTATTACTTTTGCCGCTATGATGATTGGTTTTCAGCAAATTCTATGTCTCAGTCATAGTTCTTCCTGCCTGTTTTTGAAAAGAAGCAATGATGTCTTTCCCCTTGAAATTCAGTGTATTGGCTGAACCCCCCCCCCCCCATAAACAACGTCTATATCACCTCGTCTTTACGCGTCCCATTATTTTCCATGCCACTCCAGCCATCTTCTAATTCTGCTCCCGCTTGGCTGGCTTATAAAGAACGACCATGTCTGTCCTGTTTTTCAACCCATTGATGCCCTCTTCAAGCGTACGTCCACCCTGAGTCTTATATTTGAGAACTGTATCTTCTTTTGTAGATTTCGAAGGATGTGATTTTTCCTGTCTTGTGGAAACTGCGCCGGTTTGGCATGTCGTGGATGCAGCAGGCTGTTATGTCATCTCATTAGCGGTGAAGTGAGGAGGACTTGGGGACATAGTCGTTGTTTCGATGATATAATTGCCCAAGAATATCCTGAGGGGTTGGAAAGCAATGTTACGGTAAGATGGTGAAGATTTTGATGTCAGGAATAAATTGTTGTGATCTTTAAATGCAAGTTGGGATTTGAAATTGTTTTTCTGACTTGCAGGCAATAAAATGACCTTTTAAGATGGGGGTTTTGTGGTTCTCGATGAGTTTGATACCAGTGCGGAGGAGGGCTTGATTCCTTTTTTTTTATTTACCCTCATGGATTATTCTTACTGTTATATGTGTGACTTGGCTGAAAGAAATATCTGAAGAGTCATGTTTATGAATCATGAGGCATGAGTAAAGTTAAACTGTAAATGTATGTTTGGTCAGATTTTGCTAATTCACTATCGGTAGTGTACAAGTTACCCATGTTCATGATCAACTAAATGTTTGAAAGTTTCAAACTAGAGTGATACAGCTCCCTTCCTTCGTTTCTTTAACAACCTCTTCATCTATTGTGCCGTCAAGATAACAATCCCTAATAAACCTATATAGCCGAGCATTACTACTTTCACTGTCAACTTTTCTCAATACGGAAGGCGAGTTGGAATTATTCAAGACCCAGACCTGATCGCCAGTCTTTACCTGCGGGTAACAAAGACTCATCTTTCCGTTTCTGGTGACGTAGAAGCAACGACCTGTGCTGGCTATCTCAAATGCCCTTCTGTATTCTTCTTGTAACGTCCACACATCTCCGCTCAAGAATTGGTTCCACTCTTCCATACTGGGAAGATCGCTTGTCTTGATTTGTCTCCATCCATGGTGACGTCCATACAGAGACACTCCGTCAGCTATCTTGGAAGCACATATGACACGGGATAGAGCCATGCGAGCAGAAACCTCTCTACAAGCTCCTACTATACTCTCACATAAGCTTTTCCAATTCATTAGTATACTCTTCAGCGACTCTGCCGGAATATTGACAGTCGGCAGTAAGGAGCCTACGATCGAAACCGTGTCTAAACACCGTCCTGATACTGAGAGTTCTGGTCCGTGAATTTGAAATTCTCCGAATTTTTTACCCGAAGCCACACACAACGTGGATGATGAGATTCTTCGGATCACAGCTTCGATTTCCACGAGCGGTATGGTAACTGAAAAATCAGGAACCCATGAAGGGAGATTTGAATGATCCGAACCAAACGCAGGTCCTATCATGTATCGATAATCATTACCGGTCTCTTGCAGCATCAGTTTGAACACTTCTGTGTACGCATCGGTCAATTTAGCGCTGTAGTTAGGCCGATACGATTTCATGGTCAATGACTGAGCCATAGCAAGAACCGAGAATACTCTATCCCGCGGCTCCAAACAAACTCTATTTGAGAATGTCAGAACAATTTCATAGAAAGGGCGATGTGTTAAATCTGGAAACGCTCGTATTGTGTTCTGGCAGTCAAGAGAGTGATCTTGTAACGAATAATTTTGCCTATATCTTTCAATCAATTCAATCTGCAAGAAAAATTGGTCAAGAGCTGTGATTTTGAATCTAGAAAATGCCCCGAGACTGTTCTTGCAGTATGGCATTTACGGTTTCTTCGAGCCGAGATCAACGTGTCAAGACTCGAACGCCAATTCCCGTAGCATAAAACAAGATTGGGAGATAAAACCGCCTCTTGAACAGTCCATGATCGTGTGAACCAGGCGCTATTAGCTAGTAGCAGAAATCTGTCCCAGAGATCGTTGAATTCACTGTTCTCTCCAAAACAAATCCATCCAGAGTTTGCTTTGTAGTACCCAACTAACTCATGATGGTGCTTGTTATCCGAAAAGTTTTGAATCAATTGAAACGGATTCCCTGTGGCAGGAATGTTGTTGGGTGGCACTCCAAGCCATATGTAAACAAGTGAGCACCTCGAAAATATTTCTCCTAGATTTGCTATTTGACTAGCTTTCTCATCCAGATCATTTTGGTCTACACATAGAGAATCAATCCAAAGAACTAACGTCTCGTGCGGCTTTCTGATGTGCCAAAGACTAGTAAGTAAGCTCTCATGGAAAGAAATTTCGTTCCCATCAACCTCGATGTGTTCTGTGGAAATTTCCGTACCCCAGACATAGGACAAGCAGATGTAACCATTGGCGGCTGCAATGTCTATGTCCTCGACATGGATCGTCGCACAAAGTTGTTAGTTTCCAGTTCCAGATTCCAAATACAATAGCCTGAACTTCGGCTTGGCTAAACCTTTGTGATCTTTGTGGTTGAGTTTTCCATGGTTCTGTTGTCTTCCGGAGACGTTGGAATGATATCGATGATTTTGAGAGTTTCAAGGAGATGAGGAGAAGCAATGCTGCAGATTGTTTAAAGAATAAAGATTTGATGATAATATGACAGATATTCTAGTATAGACGCCGAACTGACCCTATTTTGTTCTGAAAATTTAACTTGAGAATGTTGTATTTGAATCTGTTCAGAGAATCGCCAGTAAATCTATGTACTAATGTCTAAGTAAAGGAAAATTTCCATAGGGGTTCTTACTCTCACATTCACAAACCCATGGTAAAGCAGAATCAGAATCATGAAGGCAGTATTCATTCATGATTCCTTATGACTGTGTTTCATGACGCCTCAATATAAGTCAACTTGCCGATTCGAAATTTGGATTGAATCGTCATTACGACTTGAAGAACCGAGCCTTCATTGAAAAGTCAGTCATTGCTACAGTCATATCGCATTGGATTCATCGTATCCAGTTTTGAGCTGTCTTATAGAAGCGACACCTGACTCTATGTAGGTAGTACCTGTATTATCTCCTACTTTGCGTCCATCGCGAACAGAGAACATTATACTTACATACATGCACACTCATGCTAGGATCCTATCTTCAAGTCGTACGGTCAGCTAACGACCCTTGAAGCGAGAATTATGGCCTTGGGACACCAGGAAATCTCAAGAAATGGCATTCATAGAAGATCTTGACGTGGTGTGCCTGGCTACATTCTACTGGCACTTCAACAACCTTTGCCTTAAGCATTTGCGGAAGAAGACTTGTCGATCATCAATTTCAACCGCCGGAATCTCGAGAGTCGACTCATTTTCATTGGTTTCGTTGCTGGAATTATAGCACCAAATATGCACCTGTGAAAGTCTCTTCGCAAACCGGAAGCTTTGAACTGGAGAATACCGTTATTGTTGTACTACCGCGTGTTCTCGCATCGCATAATCATCGTGGCCTCTTTTCAAATGACGAAGTACATTATTTCACATGTAAGATATCTTATGAAATAAAACACTCTGATAATTTGAGTTTTCAACATCGTCGTCGTAGTACAAATCCCACTTCTCTTATGGTCAGTTCATGCTAGTCTATATAAAGCTTAGCTCATCCGCCCCGCTTTTGCAAACGTCAACGGACTGACAAACTTACAACCCCCGAACTTTGAGCTTTTACCGTCAAATTGTATGCTCAAATATCCCTCAATGACCATAAGGCGACTTGGATACAAATTAAAGAGTTGGAATGCCTCCAGAGTATACAAGTATATCGACGCTAAGGAAAGTTTGTGATCATTGTCGAAGAAGAAGTAAGTCTTTTGCAGTTACCCACACTTTTTGATGCAGCAAAGGAGTTCCGAGCATTGACCAATCAAAGGAATACGATGTGATGGGAATTTCCCATGTAAGCAATGCGGGAATGCATCATTAGCATGCAAAAGAGAACACATACCGAAGAGAAGGGGACCCAAACGTGGAAATGGTAGAGTGATCAATGAATTGAGAGCTCAAGATGGCGGGGATATCGAAAACTTTGCGGAAGTCCGTGTCTCGGGCTTGGGTGGAAGCAGTACCGGTCCAGGCTCGTGAGTAATTTCAAGTAGTCCTCCCAAAGCAAGTTGTATTGTCCCAGGCTGGCAAGGACTGTTAAACTCGAGAAGGTATTGAGGAAATGTTTGAAATTGGTCAAACTTCAACAATCGTCACGTGGATTGTGACCTGTGGGAAAATTCTCTCTATACCATCCCATTGGCAATTGTCCACCAGCTGATAAGTATTATAGAGTGGATATCGACCATTGGGTTTCGGATACTGCTAGCTCTTCCGCCGCTCAAACATATGTGGGAAGACTTGCACAAGATCCAATCATGTCGGATATCTCGACCATTTCCAGTGATGAGCCAAATAGTATATTTACGACCGATCAATTTAGGCCCACATGTATTAGCTACATGTATCTAATCCCGAAATGCCTTGATCTTTTTCTTGAGCACATTTACCCAATTATGCCTCTAGTGCATATGCCCACTCTACGAGCCTCGATAAATCGGCCATTAGAAATGCACGAGAAAAACCTTCTGTACTCGTTATGTGCCATCACTTCAACCCATATGTCGGGTAAAAGCATATCAGCTCCAGGACCTCCTTCGTGGGAAATTGCTGGAAGATTCTTCCTTGACGAGTGTATCATGATTCGACAGGCTTATGACTTCATCGAAGACAAATCGTTGTCTGCTGTTATATCTTCATATTTCGTATCGACTGCATTTTTCGAACTGAATCAGTCTAGAAAATCTTGGTACTATTTGAGAGAAGCAATGACAATGGCTCAAGATATAGGGTTGCATGAAGAGCATAAATATTCTAGTCTTCACCCTGCTGAAGAACTGTGTCGTAGACGAACATTTTGGATTCTATATGTTACAGAAAGGTAAGTCCACTCCATCCAAAGATACGAGGTTCTAAATTGGCATTAGGTCTTTTGCAATTCTACGTCACAAGCCTCTTACTTTTTCGAAGACACCAGCTCTACCCTCAACTCTACACGATTATGAAAGTCCAGAAATTCATTCTGGGTTTATGCACCTAGTACAATCTTACCATCTGCTAGACTCTAGCTTTGTAGATTCTTGGAACGAAGCCTCTGATGCGCCAGTCTCGACTCTTACGTATACAGCGCTTCAACAACAATTAAATCTTCCTCGCCCTTCTCACTTGTCCCTTACTACCATACAGAAAGCTGATATTCTCGTTACCCAGCAATGGCTTCGCTTGATTGTTTGGCAATCTTCAATGCGTCAAGGCTTGCTCTCTTCCACTGCCGTCGACGAAAGCATGACTTTTCGATATCCTTTAGACATCGCTCACTCTCTTCTGAGTGTCATATCCTCAGTACCCATAGCAAGTATAGAAGTCCATGGAATGGGAATTTTCGAGAAGATTTTCGAGATTGGTAACTCTATGGTAGACGTTATGCAAGCTTATGGATCGCAAATTCCACACGAAATATATGGCATTTGCCAAGACCCATTTGATATGTTCGTGAGGACATTGAGCCAGACACCGAACTCTCAACGTCAATATGCAGCTCTTCTGCTCGCCAAAGTAACTGAGAAGCCGGAAATCCAGAGGTTTTCTCATAATTTGACGAAAGTGCTATCCATAAATACCGTTCCTGATGCGATTGAATCGAATTCAAACTTGGTGCCATATATGCGCGAACCGCAGTGGAGGGGAAGTATTGTAGGCGAACTTAAATATGATGATGATGCGGTGCGCAGGGTAGAGGAAGAACGTCACGGACAGACAGATAGCAATCCGATAAATGGCATGGCGTCATCAGCAATTCAATCTGGTAACATAGGGAGCAGAGGAAGCGAGGTATTCATACTGCAAGCTCCTAAGTGATCCTCAAGGATACGCTCACTACTTTCGCGAGCAGACCTATCGTTGGAATTCATTACCAATCCTTCGATATATCGATAGTAGCCGTTCTATCATTAAATCGTTCTTTCTAGGATAGCAAAAACAATATTTTCTTAGGAAAGCAGCGGAAAAGTATGCGGAACCGACGAATCATTATCAATATTGAGCGTAAGCTGAATTCTCTAGGGCCACTTCAACAAAGATAGACTTCGATCTTCCGGCCGCATTGGACGGCCGCGAAGAATTATTCCACATGTTTGATCATCTGGACCTTGAGGCTGGGAATCGAAAGGGTGGATTGCACGAATTTGGGTTACGTTAAGATTCGATGGCACGAGAAAAGTTTATTTCGAGGCGAAAATACCATCGTCACAGCCGTGATCAAATCGTGCTCGTTGGGTTAACAATATAAATTCCTCTTTCAAATAAACAGCAGACGGATAAATTAATCAAACACTAACATTCGGATACATACAACCCGAAATAATCGAGATCTCCTTTTGCACTAGAAGTGAATGAATCTTCGGAAATGGAGGGATTAGATGGGAATACAAGCGAGAGACATTGAAACATTGGCCCATCGCACGTTCCAATACCCCGGCAAGACAACGTTAGAAAAGTGTCACGACGGTTGCATTCCGCCTACCGACGGTCTACCACCATTTTCTGTGTTACGTGATGTTATTCAGGTGAAACAAGTGTGTTATCTTTCGCTCGTCATGGACAGGAGAAGCTTGCGCCATAGCTCGAGGCAAACTTCCGGTGTAACATCATCACGTTACTACTTACTTTCATTTTCTTGGTTTCCCAAATATTTCGAACTCTACATAGATATCCGTACACTTTGCTCGTGATCTTCCTACTTCATGCATCCCCCCTGTACTGATGGAGGTTTGGTGTGGCATCAATTGTGACTATGAGGTCATTATCGCGAATCATCGACGTAGCTAAAGCTTTGGTACAATACTTTTTTCAAGCGGATAGTTATCTTTCCGATTCTCTCGGCTCCAGCGGAGGATGAGGCTGGCCCGACGTTGATGTAACGTAATGGCGAGAAGTATCTCTATCAGACCTATACCTCGGGGTGACAAACTATTCATTTGGCTGATTGAGTGACCCAAGTAGGTTTCCACATTTCGATGTATCCGTAAATTTCGATTGTGAAGGTTATAGAGAGTAGAGAATAGTAATGTATGTAACTCTTACTGTCGTCAATTGAAGTAATTGCGGCAGTATAAGATCTCGCTTCCTCTCCCCCATTTTCTACGATCAAACATAAACCTCTCTTCCCTTAAATAATCATCTGTGCACTTTCTTACACATGCAAAATGGTATCTAAGATCAAATTCCTAGCGTTTATTGCTTTATCTGTACTACCCATACAAACACTCGCATATCCTGCTAAAGCTTTCGAGGCAACTACTATGAGCTCCAAAATCGCTTCATTAGCCAAAGCTGCATATGAAGAAAGACGTGCAAAACGCAGCTCGCCTGGGTTCAATGCTGCTGCTCAAATTATAAATGTGTCCGGGGAGCATGCGTTTGTACCCCCCAGCCCTAAAGATATGGTGGGTTTAATCCTTCAGACCTCCGCATTTTTTGAGTGAACAGTATTGATTCTAATATTTTCATCAGCGAGGTCCTTGTCCAGGCTTGAACGCGTTGGCGAACCATGGCTTTATACCTCACAATGGATTTGCTACCATTTCTCAAATAATTGATGCCAATGAAAAAGTATTTGGAATGGTAAGGATTACACTTCTAAGAACTGCAGATCGATACTAACAGTTCCGAAGGGAGCAGATTTGGCCATATTTCTCACGGTCTACGGCCTTGTCATGGACGGCAACCCTCTCTCTCTCAATCCAGGTTGGAGTATTGGTGCAAGCCCCACTCAAGGACAAAATATTCTCGACAACCTCTTCGGTCTACTTGGTGCTCCTCAAGGTCTAATCGGCTCGCACAATAAATATGAAGGCGATACTTCACCCACTCGCGGCGACCTTTTTGTCTATGGCAACGCCTGGGTTCTTCAAATGCCTCACTTTCAAGAACTATTTGATCTGCAACCAGATAAAGAGACTGCCAATTACGATATTAGCATCATGTCGCAGCTTCGCCAAATCACTTTCGAGAGAAGCGTCCGCACGAATCCGTATTTCTTTTATGGTCCTTTCGTGGGCATGGCGGTCAGTAATGCGGCGCAGAGTTTTATCTATAGATTCATGGCAAATCATACTGCGGCGCATCCCGAGGGGATATTAGACCAGTTCAACCTGAAGAGTTTCTTTGGCGTCACTGGAGAGACTGGATATTTCGAAAAGAAAGACGGATGGGAACGCATTCCACCTGGTTGGGGACGACGAGCTATTGGTGACGAATATGGCATTCTAAGCTTAACAGAAGATATCTTATATTTGTATGTTCCATCCCCTCTTTCCCTCCCCCTGCCCCCACAACCAAAGAACCAAAAAACATAACTAACCTCCCCTCCCCCAAAAGCGCATCCGAATACCCCAACACCCTCACCGTCGGCGGCAACACCGGCACCGTCAACTCCTTCACCGGCGTCGACTTCTCCGATCTCACCGGCGGCGTCTACAACCTCGAATCTCTCTTCGAAGGGAACAACCTCGCCTGCTTCCTCCTCCAAAACGCACAATTGACCGCGCCCGATTTTCTAAAAAATGTCTTTAGCGATATCACCGAGCCGCTGGGTATTTTGTCGTCGATGACCGAGGGCATTTTGGGCTCCATTGGAGGATGTCCGCAATTGATGGATCCGGATCAGTCGAAGTTTCAGTTTTCTTCGTTTCCGGGGTCGGGCGCGACGCTGTGAGGGGGCGGAGTGAGATGGAATGGGATGAGATGAGATTGGATAAGGAAGAGCAATTTGATTGAGCATAGCGTGGGAGGATTCGATTGTATTGGTGGATGAGTTTGCTACTTACGTTGGATGTGGTAGTGCCTGTAGTTTATTCGATATTTACTCCGGTTGTTTACTCGGTTCATTGTTTTCTCTGTTTATTTACCTATTAGGGTCTTTTGGATGAATGAACTCGCATTAGTTTATATCCTGTAGCATATGATCAATCCACACTCTATTCATAAACACTATTCTCAACGCACGCAGAAATTCGTGTGTATACCCAATCCATACAATTCAGTACAAGTACATTTGCCTGCAATCTCTGGGGGACGGGTATGCGATGAGATCAAATCATAACAATCACAAGACGACTAGCTCTTCGACCGCAATAATCAAAGCATCAAGAAGACTATGATCATAAAATATAAATTCGTTCTATTTAGAATCTATTTCTAAAAAGTAGCTAGCAAAAAAACAAGCTCTTCAAAGTAAAACTCTCGCTATCTGTTTTTCAATAACAAAACTAGTATACGGGTACAAATCGCATATGTGTGTATCTAAGTCGCAATAAGCAAACACCAGCCAGCAGATTTCAGACAAATCTAGGTGCATAACAATGCATCCTCTCAAACTTCACCAAAGGTGAGAGATATACAGTAATTTTCAGTGACCTCTTCCCGATCTCTCGACTCCTCTATTCTTCTTCCAAACTTCTGAACGTACATCTAGTTGGCGAGACGTGAAGGTAAATCTTTGTTTTGGAAAGCCTGAGCTCCTTCAAAGAGTCTTCTCTCAGTGTTCTTTCTGCCATTAACGAAATCTGGATAGTTGAGAGTAAGCTCAACAGCTCCGTTCACAATGTGGTCAGCTGCCTCAACACCCAACATGAACGAGTGATCTTGGTTTCCAACTTCGTATCTCCATGAACCGAAACGTCCTCTGGAATAGATATCTTTCTCTTGGAGCTTTGGCAAGAGTTGAGTCAAGACACCTTCTCTCTCGAGGGATGGGGTTGGGTAGCCGTGGTCTATAGTAGAGATTAGCATATGTCGGTGTGTAAATAAAGTTGAAGAAGATTCTTACCGAAAGCTCTGTGATAAGTGGAGACGATCTCATCGGTAGATTTGATCATTTCAGTGTTAATGAGACCTTGAATGGAATCTCTAAGGATGTTTTCAACATCGACTGCCTTCTTGGTGGATTGGGAGATTTCCAACATAATAGACCAGTAAGGGCCCTCTTGAGCCTCAGAAGACTTTGGCTTGCTACCATCTGCGTGGTATAAGGTAGGGAGCTTGACTGACTTCTCAGGTTGGTTGTATGGGGAGTAATTTGAGAAGATGGTTGCTCTGTAGAATGGGCAGTCGTCTTCTGGGAAGTAGAGCTGTGGAAAATGTCAGCACGTGAAATCGGGTGATACTCGGAATTAAGCAAATAAATTTGAGGGGTCACCGCTCTGGCAGAAAATAATGTCGAGACAAAAAAGTGGAAAAGAACTTACCCAGCATTTGTCGCCAATGTTTGCTGGTCGCTCTCCTCTGATTCCAACACCAACAACGTGGGTTGTTGAGTAGAACAGATCCTTGCTCAAAGTGATGAGTGCTTTGTCTTCCATCTGCTCGACAAGTTGATCAACAGCCATGGTGGTAATCAACTTCTTGTAGCCAATGGTCTTGCCACTGGATAAAGTGACAGTGTGTGCATCAGCGTTGACTTTCTTGACCTCTCCTTCCTTTCCAAACAAGGTCTTCTCCTTTGGCAAAGTCTTTGCGACTGCAATCCAAATACCACCGGTACCATCGCGAGCAGGGAAGCGGAAAGTGGCGTTAGGACCCCAGTTTCCAGCAGTCTTGTTGAGAATAACGTTCTTGACGACAGTCTTCACATCTGGAGCTGCGACACGCTCACCGAGCCATGCACATTGCATCTTTTGTATCATTAGCATAATTTTGTGTGACAGAGTGAAAGAGGAATACGAACATCAGTGGTTGGGACTGCCCAGACCTTGTAATTGTATGGTCTCATGAACAAGTTTGCGATTCCCTCGCCCATATTTCTAACGATCCACTCATCGAAATCCTTTGGTTTGGTAGTAGCTGTGCGAGCTGCTAATGCAGCATCAACCATGCCATCAACACACTTGACTTGTTCCTCCTTTGGCAGAACGGAAATGTTGTTTTGAAATGGGTAAGGAACCCAGAGGTTCTTGCAGCGGACATAAGAGACACGCTCGTGTGTGTACCAATCATCTTCTTTTGGCAACGCCTCATCAATGCAGTCGTCAAAGTATTTATAATGTGAGAAAATAACGTGTCCGCCAACATCGTAGAGCTGTAAATAAAAAGTTAAAAAATTGCATTTGCCACATTTGCCATTGAATATTGAAGTAACTTACGAAGCCCTCAGGAGTGGTGTCTGTGGAAGCAAGTCCACCAGGAGTTTCATTCGAATCAATGATCATCCATGATGCAGTATTCTGCGATTGTGATCAGTCAAAAGGTTCTTCCAAGTTGGCGGTGTGTATTGCTGGGTAGAAAGAAACTCACAAGTTGATTTAAACGCTTTGCAGCTCCAAGACCAGTTGGTCCAGCTCCAATAACAAGAACATCTACGTTGCTACAAATACCAATTAGCTTGAGGATGCAGCGAATGGAGATTTCATTGTGCAGATGATGGTGTGGTGAATGAGGGGGCAAAGGTTGATGTCGTGAGAAGGGTGTACATACATATCGGCCATGTTGTCAGTCTATAGAATTTTGTTTGAAGGGTATGATTGGATATAAATTGGAGATGAGTCTTGAAAAGAGAGAGGCGGATGAGAGGACTTAATAACGGATTAGAATTGTAAAGTAAAGGTGGCTAGATGTATCTTTTCCCTTATACTCGATCTACCAACAGGTATGAAATGACAGCACTTGGGAAAATTATGGAACACACCAATTGAAGAATCTCGGTGGGTTGTTAAAATGAGGGTGAAATAGCCCACGTACCTTGAACAAGGATTAAAGGGTCGAAGGGGATTAAATTCGACCTTCTTAACTTATTAAACTAATTACCTATTTGAACTAGGGTTGTTAATATTCCCGTCATCTCTCGCCTCTCTCGTCTCTCTCATCTGTGAATGTTGAGCAAAGCAACGCTTCTGGACCGGTAGACGGATAATGATGGTAAACGCTACAACCAAATTTGGATAAGAATGAAATGGAATCTGAAGCATGGATCATGAAAAGCTTATCTATTGGTGTAGTCTCGGCATCGACCCTTGAAAGGTTGATTCTCGAACCTTGGGACAGGATATTAAAAGAATATAAAACTTCATCTATGAGACTACACTACAACATCGGAAGAGAACTTGTCAAACATCAAAAGCGGTAGTATTTCATGCCTTTCCCTCACTTACAAATGATGTGTCTTTAATAACTTTAATTGTAACCTTATAGAAAAGAAAATTCCCCCCAAAACAGTTGGATCATCCCAGAGTTCTTCGAATTCAAAACTGTGGAATCCGTATATTCTTGGAGACGACGATATCTGAAGACTTTAATCTATTTGCAGGTTCACAGTGGGATCATCTTATGATTTTGATGTTGTTGATTTTATGATGGAGAATCTCCTTCTCCACAACCTTTGGGGACGACTTGGCCGAATCTCACAACATCGAGCACTCACAACGTAATTATATATTTAACAAGTCTACAGAATACTTACTGTTCGCATCCGTTTCTTTCCTTGATCGACAAGAAGCTATCCTCCAACCCCTTCCCGTCTGTTGTACGCCCTCACCGTTCACCGTTTATTTACCGCGATGCAAGAACCCATCGGGAAGCATCATGCATGTTACCGGCGTTGTGATAAGAAATTCCTTTAATCACCTGGGAGCTTGGTTCCCTCGACATTTCTATAAACTGCAATCTTTTGGCAGAGCATTCGAGTCAGACTTTCATCAAATGAATATCGACATGGATAATCCGCCGATCTCCAAACATCATGAGCGATATAAAAAGGTGTGAAGTCTTATACAAATGAAAATCGGTTGCAAGTAAACTTCAGGTGAGGATGAGATTACTGGGAAAATCCTCTACAATCGTATCAGCATGTCTATTAGGGTTTCCGGATCTCATCTCTGAGACAAGCTCACGAGTTGAACTTCTCCACAACTTTGGAAAAAGTTAGTTCGATGTATATGCTAGACCGACCTTTTTGCGGTGACTATCCGCGAAAGTCCACATTTATCTGGCCATCCAGTGGCAGACACCAGGATTGACGTTGACAGAAAAATACATGAAACGGATCAGCACATTCGACTAATCTCTCAAGTAAATCAATCAAATTATCATACAGTAGCACGGGAGTAGCCAATTTACGACATTGAGCTTTGGTCCCTCTTGTTACCCCTCTGGAGAACGTCAATATGGGAACAATTAATTAGATTTAGATTTGAATATATCATGAGTGAACAAGGGGCCCAAGAAGGCCAATGATGATGATGCCATTGACAGATCTCTTTGGTGTAACTTTTGATCTTCGCAGACGAGCAAGGGGAAGGAAAGCAAAAAGATTTATTCAGGGGGTGGCGCCAGAGCTTCACAACAAACGGCTTAGGGACACAAGGTATCCATGGGTATCACCTTTTCCAAATGACGAGGCTGAGAATCTGAGATTGAGTACATTTTAGAGTCAAAAGGTTGTAGATCTACTGCCAAAAGTTTCAATATCTCTAACAAGTCATCGCATATTCGATGATCAGAAGGCTGTGTAACGATGTCACTGTGATGGAAATAGAAATTCTCTTTCTTTACCTTGGACGACTCAAACATTCAAGACGATGATTTGATGAAGAGTAGCGGGATGTTGTACTTGATTTTGGTATACAATAGTCGAATTCAGTTACGGTCGTTCTAATAATTTGGATTGCACTCCAATACATAATTAACAAATACATAGCATTCATTGTCATAACCCTGCCATTGCCTTCAAATAAAAAAGGGGGGGGGGGAGATCAAAAGTGATTGCGCGTTTGCCGGCCCTTTTTTTTTTCGGACGGCGTACTCTAACTGGTAAGCTCAAGCCACAGCTATCCAATACCTACCGGTACCTACTCTATTCAGCTACCTGATTGGTATGCTCAATTCGATCTGGACTGGATGTATAGGAAGGACTCGTTGTCGGGACCTCCCTAATAGACGAAGAGATTCATTATCCCTAATGCTGTTAGACAATGTTCATTTGCATCTAAATAAGGATTAAAGCTTTTGTATTCGCTTCTTTGAAACCTTCGAGAAGAGGATGGCTTCTAATTAAGCTTCGAATATATAAATAACTTGGAAACGAATGAAGAAGTAGATGAATATCTAGTATCTACCTAGGAATGGAAACGATAATGAAAATATACTTTTCCGGTTAACCACACCAGACGTTGCCTACCTACCTAGGTAAGCGACCCAGTACATGGGGGACAATAAGCGTGAGAGCGAGGATGATAACTAATGATAATGATAATGATAATGATAGGACTATAATTATAATATATTTGATTATTGACATTCTTGATGCTTGACAGAGAGTTACGTATGATGTATAATTTAATCTGGGTCCAGAGGTTTTCTAGCCGGGTAGATGAATATCCACTTTGAACCTTACTACCCAGTATCCATTTTAACGGAGGACTCCAACCGGAATATGTAGATATTAGGTATTATGTGTACTATCTACCTCTTATTACCTAGTACTACTATCTAGATATCTGCACCTGCAACCTTGAGCTTAGCTACCGTAGCATTGAAATCACGTCGAGAACTTGACCTCAAATCAAAGAGGTACCTAATTATATTATTGAGTCCCCAGTAGATCCATTCACAAGGACATAAGGACATAAGGGCCAACTTCTCTCACTCATTTCAATCCTTTCTTCTCTTGTCATTTCAATCTTTTCTCCTCTCAATTTACTTCTTCACCTCTTCTTCATATTTTTATTCTTTGGTAAAATAATACCAAATTCCAATCCTTCAAGTCTTACAATTTCGCATCATAGCGAAAAAAACTCGATAATCGTTCTCCATTGGGAATTCTAGCCTTTCCGATCGTTATCTAGTGCTTGGCACACAGGAAAACGCGTACAACCCTTATTATTGTCCTTACATCTAGATTGTGATCCTTCACATTAAACATCTCCAGCACATTTGAAGAATCATTCCACCAATTCTTCAACAACACAACTCGCGATCATGGCTGAAGAAAAGGTTCGAGTTTCCGGAGAGATCTCCAGGTCGGCAGATTCCCCTGTCCTCCCTACAGTTAATCCTGCCGCCGAGAAATCAGAGCCTCCAAAGGCTGCTGTACACCCAGCATTTTATGTCATGTAAGTTACAATCTCATCATCAATCAAAACAAACAAACAATTCGCTGACATCTTCTCGAAAGGACATGGATTTTCTTTAGTTCCAGTGTTATTCTCTTCAACAAATGGATCTTATCAACGGTCGGATTTCGTACGTTTTTCCTAGCTTGGTCGCCTCCTGCGATTGCAGCATTTCTGCTCGCGACCATGAATTAACAGTTTTGCAGATTTCCCAATCTTCCTCACATCATGGCATCTTGGATTTGCGACTTTGATGACGCAAATTCTCGCACGAACGACCAAACTTCTCGATGGACGAAAGACGGTCAAGATGACGGGTCGTGTATACTTGAGAGCCATCGTGCCTATTGGAATCTTCTTCAGTTTGAGTTTGATCTGCGGAAACTTGACATATCTCTATCTCAGTGTTTCCTTCATTCAAATGCTCAAGGTATGTTGAATAGCTAGAGATCGAATGTCAATGTGCTAACGCTCGATTGTAGGCCACTACTCCTGTCGCAGTCTTGCTCACCAGTTGGGCCCTTGGAGTTGCTGAACCCAACATGAAAACCCTCTTCAACGTCTCCTTCATTGTTATCGGTGTCGTTATCGCATCCATTGGAGAAATTGATTTTGTTGTCATTGGTGTTCTTTTCCAAATTGGAGGTATCATCTTCGAGGCTATTCGAATTGTCATGGTTCAAAGACTCCTCAGCTCTGCCGAGTTCAAGATGGACCCATTGGTATCCCTTTACTATTTCGCTCCAGTTTGTGCCATCATGAACTTCTGCGTCGCACTTTTCTGGGAAATTCCAACCATGACCATGGGTGATTTCTACAATGTTGGATTCTGGACTCTTTTGGCCAATGCTATGTGCGCATTCATGTTGAACGTTTCCGTTGTATTCTTGGTAAGAAAATCACATTTGGTAAACACGAATTTCATTACTAACATCATATCCAGATTGGCAAAACCTCCGTTCTCATCTTCACTCTCTGCGGTGTTTTGAAAGATATTCTCCTCGTCTGTCTTTCCGTCATCATCTGGGGAACTTTCATCACTCCACTCCAATGCTTCGGATATACTATTGCTCTCGGTGGAATGGTTTGGTTCAAGCTTGGCGCTGAGAAGATCAAGGGTTATCTTGCAGAAGGTGGACGCCAATGGGCAGATCTCGGTTCCCGTCGACCAGTCCTCCGCAAGGTTATCGTCTTTGGTCTTATTATTACCACCATTTTCACTCTCCTCGGTGGATTCGCACCCTCATACGATATCCACGCAAGCGAATATATTAATGCCGCGAAAAACGCTGTTGGAAGCTCATAAATTGTTTCTTTGTTAAATACCTTGCCGAAGCATATTTCTTTTCGCTTCGGTAATGGACAAGAAAAGTTTGGTGTATATCATTCTATTGCAATCCATATACCATATGATATGGCTCAATGGGTTGGACCAATTGAACCATGAGATGTCTTTCAAAAGTACATACTAGACGCCCCTGCATATTGTGCTCTTATGCCATTATACAAGTAGCTTAGTTAGCTCGGTCTGGCACTGGCGTTATTATTTTCTTTGCAATACTTGATGAGAATTCTCCTTCTGAGAATTCTTTTGCAGAAGCGGGCATGATGTTTTACAATTTCATATTTGACATGAAAGAAAGTATCCTTGATAGACGAATGGATGGTATTAGGTGGGATGGGATGGTATAGGATGGGGAGTGCACGGATATGCATGTATTTATGTATAAAATAGGGACGGTGTAAGATTTTCTCCGTCGATTGTGTGAATAGCGAATTACTATAGAATTAAAGTTATATATAAATGTATTTTTGGGGACTACATGGATTGTGAATTTACTTGCTTGGTTATTGAAGTGGGTGTTTTGAGTGAGTAGTTGGGAGTTTGTGATGGATAGTAGATGGATAAGTAGGGTATTTTATAATATGGTGTGTATGCATGTATGTATTTATATGGATGCATATTTAAATAATAAGAAAGTATAGAAATTCGTTTAATGAAATAACGCTGGGTATGAGTTTAGAGGGTAGAGAGCGTATGTGATGGATATGGATGTGGGAATGGGAATGGGAATGGGAATAAATTCGATATGATGATCGATGAAGCGGGGTTGGATGTGAGGAGGGCGGGTTGGGAGATGAGAGATGAGAGATGGGAGATGATATTCACTTTTTGGATGAAGATAAAGAGGTGTGGTGAAGATGATTATTATGGATGTTGATATGGATATGGATATGGAGAGCAGAGAAGATAGAAAATAGAGAAGTGAGAGAGATGCTGAAGTGTGTTTCTGTATCTATGTCTATACATATCTATATTTTGTCCGAAAGGAAGGTTGGTTGGGAGTCCGATTCACCTCCCCTTCTCTCATTATACAGTTCGTTTCTGAAATGTTGGGTTTGGGCTGATGTTTTTCATTGACTTTTTTGACTTTGTTTTCTTCTTGAGAGGGGAATGGGGATAGGAAAAGAAGGGAAGGGGAGGGGAGGAGAGAGGAGATGCGAACATGAATATGGATTTGGATTTGGATTTGGATTGCAAGGGGGCTTAGGGTGCGGGGGAGGGGGAGGGGGCCCTCTATGTCAAGTATGTTTGGATGAATGAATGGACGAATGCTTCTATCTGGATAAGATGCGTAATGTATATTGAAATTTGTAGGTAATTTATAAAATTATAGATAATATGACGTGTTAATATTACTTGCTTATACTTTATTAGTGATTAGATAGAGAGGTGTGGTGTGGTGTGGTGTAGTGGGTTATATGAGGATGGGAGGAGGCTTGATGGAGACATGGAGAGGGGACTGTGATGGTGATTGTGATGGGGAGTGTTTGTGTATGCTAGGTAAGTAGGTAGGTAGGTGGGCGGATGGGGATCCTGGTGTCTGAGAGGGCATGGGAGGGGGGAATGGCTATGGGATGAGGATCGGAGGATTGGAGGGTTGAGGAAGGCTTGGGGTTTATGTGGAGTTTGCGGGGTTTTTGATGGTGGGGTGGAGAGGGGTGGGGAGGGGGTAGGAAAGAGGAGGGCGATGAGAAAGAGAATGAGAGATTGTGTTGTGACGTGATGTGATTTTGGAATTTATATTTTGAAAATTAGGTACTGAGTGGAAAGAGGGCAAGAAATGAGAAATGAAGGAGGAGGAGATGGCGAGGGAAGGAAAGAAAGAAAGAAAGAAAGAAGGGAGTGGGATTGGGAAGTGTGGTATGATGACATGGAATTGAATAGTATGAGATGGGTTGTGATATTTTTGTGGTGGATCATCGATGTTATCATCTATGAGGTATCTGAGAATTGTTTTGTGTATACTCTTAACTGTGGGATGAATGAAAGCATTGTCACTTTGGGTTTTGGGCTTTGGGTTTTGGTATTGGTGTTGATGTAGATTTTGGATTTTCTGAATGATTGGTTGGAAATTTGAGAGGTTGAGATTTCTTGTTTGTGAGAGGGATTGGAAGAGGTTGAGGAGATGAGATGAATGTGTTTGTATATTTAATTTGAGGTAGGAGAAAGGAGGAAAGGATTGGATGAGTATCAGATGTTTTATAGATCGAGACAGGTTTCGGTCTCATAATGAAAAATTGTATTGAGATTTGAGGGATAGGGGATGACGCTTCACTTGTTGTGGGTTGATATTTGAAGAGGATTTGAGGTATAGAGAGGACTTAAGATTCGGAATGAAATGGAATGAGATAGGTCTTGAGAGATGTGAGATGATGTACATATATGGAAGAAGGAAGAAGTGGAGGAAGAAGAAAGAAGAAGAAGGAAGAGGAGGAGGAGGAGGAGGAGGAGGAGGAAAAGGTAGAAGAAACAACACTAGTTCATTGAATTTCTTATTGATATTGATTTCTAAAATCTAACTGCTAAAGTACTAATAACTTCTATGTATCTAACATGGTTGATCTCTTCGACTGCTAATCGAATGTGAGGTTTAGCGCAAGAGCTCTAGAGGAGAGGATATATATATATCTAAGTATACTACTTTATACAGAGACGAGGAACGAATGATTAGGTTACATTTTTAATCATGTAGTTTTTGTTCCTGATATTTACATCAGGTATTACTAGCGGTGAATTTGAATGTAGATTGATAGACGGGACTTATCTTGGAATGGCTGTGATATGTTTGTAATGAACTGCCATATAAACAAAGACCAGCTCCAATATTGGGATACAGGATACCGCTGGGTCTTCGCAAATCTAGCACATATCCTAGGATCACGTTGTAGGGGTGACTGGATTATGAATCGCTTGAGAAATATTGTGAATAGATCGATGAATGGAGAGATTGGTGGAAGGCTGGGATATATTTCCAATGATTTGGATATAGTATGGGTTTTGAGTGTAAGTTTTCTTTTTTCTTTTGGAAAATTGGAGGGGAATGTGGTATTTTGTATGTATAGATAGTTGGGTTTGATGGAAGTTCGAGGAGAGATGTTGAAATAGGACGATTGGGAGGAGAAACTTCTAATATTGTGTGATGAATAAAAATGGAAACTGATGACGTTGGGGTCTGGAGGAAGAAAAGGAATGAATGGAATGAGGGATATGAAGAGGTGAGATGGAGGTGGTCATCAATTAAAGAGGTGAGTTGATATAGATTTAAGAGTGAGTGATAACATCAAAGGAATGAAAGGAATAACAGGCGGAAGTGCTAAGGGGTAAGCGAAAATATATCAGAGTAAATGTTAGTTAGAAGGGGAGAAGGTATAGAAGAGCAGATTATAAACATGAATGAACATAGCCATCAAATACAATGAGTATAAGAACTATTGTAGAGGGAGGATGTAGGTATTATGAAAGCAAATAAGAATCTTGAATCTTTAGTCGAAGAAGGGGGATAGATGGTAGATTGAGGAGAAGATATGGAGAATTGTAAATTTAGTTTGATTATCAAGCCATAATCGTCAGATGGATATCCTTCAACCGAATAAAACGGATAGAGTTGATCACTTGATTTTTATATGGATGTTACGTAGGTAGATAATTCAGCATATAGGTATAATTTGAGAAATTCAGATAGAATCAACTGTATTCGTTATGTTTCGATGAAGATAATGTAATTTTATTAATGTAAAGGTCTTTCCATAATCCTAAGAGAAGCTAGAGATAGTTGTAAGAAGAGAAGGAAATGGTGTTGAGAATATACGAGAATATGAGAATATAAGGATAAGAGGATAGGAGGTTTCGTATTGAAGAAGTAAGATAGGTAATGATTAAATAGAATGGAGAAGCAGGTAGAAGTAGTTTTAGAAATAAGCGAGAATGTTTCTTCATTGAATGGCAAATTAAGGGGAGGAAGAGTACAAGAAAGGAATGAATCATGAGGGCTTGATATTGGGGTTACAAGAGCTCTTATGTGCTCGATTTGAAGTGGGAACTATAGATATTTAGGTGTAAATCTAAGCGGTTTACAGTATTCATGGTGCGCTTTTGTTCTGATATCTAAATGACAATTCAAGTCGACATAGGTGGTTGAAACGTGAGAGAGAAGTAGATGAAAGTCACCTAGTAGAGGACGTTGAAATTTGTAGGTAATATATCCACTCTGGAGTTATTTAGGGTTTTGCTCACAACATTACCCTGTCTCAGCCTGTGCCCTAGCTAGTTATCTAGATCTTTCACGATTCAAATTCGAACTGGTGGGCGGACTTCAAAGATTTGCCGAAGTCTAGATGCAGATGCAGAATGGGTACCAGTATGCATTTGTTGAAGTACCTAATGGGAATTATACATATTGCGATGTTCCCCGCCATTACCGTTCTAATATCGATAAGGGGGTGAATAACATGGATAACATGAATAAAAAATGAATAAAAAGCCCCAGTTTTCGAGAAAAATCTGAACTTGGTACATATTCCAGGTTGGGGTATCTCAATAGATGATCAATTCGCCGCCGGATAATCATCTCCGTGCAATGTCGTGATAAGCCACTGTGAGGAGTAGATATACCTACTGACCTACTCGTACCGGTATATGTATTCGGATACCTAGGCACGGGAAGTTTCGAACTTTGATACAATCTATCAAGAAGAAATGCCTGACTAGATCACTACCTATCTAGCTACACACTCCTTAGTACTCTACAGAATCTAAAAGCCTTCTAGATGGTTTTGAATGCGTTTCTGTACCATCTGCCCTGTAATACAAACACACCCATGACTATCATATCGTATCACAACAACAATAATGTGAGGCGTCAAGGCGTCTGGATTTTCTCGATTAAAAAAAAAAAATAAACCTTGCTCCATGTCCAGTGATTTTCCCGTTTTATATTATCCTGTACTCAGTAGTGACGTAGATATTTCTACTAAGCTATTTTAAATCAGGCGCATTAACGCAACAACCCCAGTCCCGCCATCGAGCACATCGAGCCCGTCTCTAAAGACAAATCCGCCAAAGGTCGAAATCCCAAATATCGATCTCCTCCGAAATCGAAGATTTGTACCTGCTACCGAGTTGCTTGACCCCTCCCCCTGTGTTTCGTCACATTAATTTTATCTTATCCGATCAAAACGATCTTCGAACTTACGAATAAGGCAATGAGAGAAAGTGGGTGAAGGGTTTTGGGATTTGGTTGGCGATACGAGCAGAATTAAAGCTTTCCGGCACAAGGTATGGAGGGAATTTTGCCCGTGGGGGATGATTTCAAATTTGATGGTGTTTTGGATCCGCCCCCGAGAATATTCGAGAGACTGGCCCAGATCGCTGGCTATACTTGGGACGAATCGAAAGAACCTTTTCACTCTAGTTATGATAATTGGTAAGTAGAATAAACTTCTTCCAGGAGAATTTCATGGGCATGGCGTAGATGAGTAGATGCGCAGATAGGCAGATGACGGATGAGCAAACTGGGCGGATTTGAGCAGCTGGTTACTTCGGCGACAATAATACTGACGAACAATCTTTACAAATAGGCAGGTCAACGGAACAAAGCATGCTTCCACCCAAAGTCGACACAGCAATACAACATCGCGATCCGAGCAAAATTCCTCTCGACCTGGAACCAGAGGCACAAGTAGGACGCGTAACGCAGATAGTGAACATGGAGGAAGTGATTCCGGCATTCTTCACGACGATGTTTCCGACCACGGGAGCGTCCAGAGCGCACGTAGTTCAAGTGGGATACCAGTCATCGCGCGCATTTCATCTCACGCCCTGAGAGAGGAGAGAGCATTTCACATATGTCAAAATGTAATAAGGTCCGTGGATCCGGATGGCAACCATATTATAAGACCAGTAGATCTGGTGAGGTTACCGAGTCAACAAGGTGATAAAGGTCCTATTGTGGTCTGCATCTTCGAACATCCGGGATACAACTACCTGCAAAAAATGGTGGATTATGGCCCCGCTTGGTATAAAGGAAGGAAGGTAGGGGATAGGCATGAGGCATTTCGGGACGATTCTTTCTCGCCGAATGAAGTGGTACCATTGCAGGCTTTTCTGGACTTTGCAGTGGGTGCCACCGAATGCTTGGAGATTCTACATCATGGGCAGCGTCTCGTCCATGGGGAGATCAGGGGAGATGCTTTTCACATGAATGTGGAAACAGGCCGGGTCAAATTGATCAATTTTGGTTCGGGCCTGCGAACTTTCGAACATGGACTCACAAGTACGGGATGGTCTACATTAACGAAAGAGTTGGGCGCCAAGACGAAACTCACATATATGTCACCAGAGCAGACCGGCCGTATGCCTGCTGAACCTGATAGTCGGACAGATATTTACTCTTTAGGGATATTGTTTTGGACTATGCTCACCCAGCAGCCTGCTTTCGAAGGAGAAACCCCCATGGATATTATACAAGGTGTTTTAGGTCGACGCCTACCATCGGTCTCGAGTATCAGACTAGATATTCCCGACGTCATTAGCAAAATTATACAAAAAATGACGGCCAAAAACATCACGGAAAGGTACCATTCCGTCTCAGGGCTACGACACGATCTTGTAGAAGTACGGAGGCTTCTGGGAGCTGGCGACTCCACTGCTCTAAAGAACTGGAACATTGCCACGAAAGACGTTTCTTCATTTTTTATACTTCCTTCTATTATGATTGGACGATCCGACGAGCATGACGAGGTAGTCAAGATTATCGATAAGGTCTCTCGACGTCATCTCAACTCACAGAGACAGGACATTAACAGTTTATCATCTGGTTCCAGTTTGTCTGACGGACGTCTCGATGGTTATGATGCTATGGCTTCGGGAAGCTTCTCCAGCGAAGAGAACACAAGTTCAGCGGAGGGAAGGTCAAATTCGCTCAGTACTAACAACATGTTATTTCCTACGGATTACAGAACTCAAAGAACTAGTTCAAGTCAATATCGATCCGCTGCAAATTCTCAAGAAAACTCTGTAGACGACTCTCAACGTTCAGGTACAAATTTAAAGGTTTGGGAGAGGAATAGTTCATTATTGTCACTGGATACAAAGAGTCCTGTAGATAGTATGGCCGGGGAAAAGGGATCTTCTGAAGGGGTGGGAAGTTTGATGAGTACACGGAACACCACTAAATTTCGGCGCAAAGGGAGATGTGAGGTGATAAGTATAGCAGGAGCAGCTGGACTTGGAAAGAGTTGTCTCGTGCAATCAGTCCATATAGAAGCGAGGCGGCGGGGGTATTTTGCAAGCTCGAAATTCGACAGTGCCAAGAAGACACCTTTCGGACCAGTGCTTAAACTTTTATCGAGTCTCTTTAAGCAAGTGTTCTCTGAAAGTAATACAGACACCCCGTTTCACGCGCTGCTGAAGCAATACGTCAGACCTGCATGGCCACTACTCCATAAGGTACTAGGACTGCCTGAATTTTTGATTGGCCCCATGCCGTCAACCAATCCTTCCGGACAATTTTTGCAAGGGTACAATAAAAGTGTCAGGGCAGAATTCAAACGCCGTGACTCTTCACCTTCGAGCCAAGGTAGCCTTTTCAATCTCACGCTGGGCTCCCAGAGTTCTCAAGATTTTCTTCGGGCAGGATCTTCGACTAAATCGGTGCGGTTGATGAACACATTCCTTGATGTACTTCGAGTTTTTGCACAACACAAGTTCATATGTTTTTGTTTGGATGATCTACAGTTTGCGGACGACGAATCTTTAGATCTGATAGCTCAAATTATATCGGCACGCATGAAAATGGTCATTATTGTAACTTATCGACCTGAAGAGACTCTACCTGAAAAAATCAAGGGAATATTAGAGCCTCCGGGCGTTGAGGGTATCCGTTTGCATGCCCAGACTTTTGAAAAGACGAAGAGCGCTAACTTTATCTAGGGCATGTTAAACATAATGGCATCGGAGTTACTCGAATAGTGCTCAATCCCTTGACTGAAGACGATATTTTAGAGTACATTTCTGCCACTCTTTGTCGACCAAAGAATGAAATCATTCCTCTATCCGCTGTCATCCAATCTAAAACGGCAGGTAATCCGTTTTATATTCGTGAGATGTTAGACAGCTGCCACAGAAAACAATGTATATGGTATGATTACAAGGAGAATGTTTGGAAATATGATCTCGACAGGATATTCAAGAACTTCGAAACCAAGAGTTATGATGAGGTATTGAATACTGAATTCGTCACGAGCCGTTTAAATGAATTACCTCCAGCCTCTAGGTCAATTCTTGCCTGGGCTTCCCTTATTGGAACGACGTTCTCATTCGAATTGGTTCAAAGACTGATGAGTGGCGAGTTTGATTCTGAGAACCACATGGTTGAATGTCCGCCGGATCGATATTATCTTTTATCACACACTCAACAAGATACCATTGGCGGGCTTCAAGCTGCGATTCAAGCTTATATTATCGTCGCAACGCAAGATGATGATCGCTTTCGTTTTGCACATGATCGTTACATTCAAGCCGCATCATCATTACGAGAGTGCAATGGCGCCAAAATGCATTTTATCATTGCGCAAACGCTTATGAAATATTATAGTTCTGATGAGCGATCTCAAGATGTGACGGCCTCACATATTTGTGAATGCGTTGATGTTATTGTTGAACGGGTGGTACACAGACGTTCATTCAGGAAGTTACTCTTTGATTGCGCTACCGCCGCTGCAGAGAGTGGCGCTCGGCCGACTGCTGCAAGATTTTATGCCGTGTGCTTTCAATTATTGCAAAAGAATCCATGGAACAATGATGAGCCTGATTGCTATTATGATGAGACGCTTCAACTATACACTAGGGCTGCAGAATGTTGTCTCTACATGGGGCAATACCAGGAAACAAAAAGACTATTGGCAATCATCTTCCAAAACGCAAAAACACCGGTTGATAAATCTCCAGCGTGGGTACTTCAAAGTCGCACTTTTTCACAAGAAGGCGACTCAAGGAGTGCTTTTGAGGCATTGAAACAATGCTTGGCTGCCTTGGATATCGAGGTTGATGGGAATCCTAGTTTCGAAAAGTGTGACTATGATTTCAAACGTCTCTCATCGGAGATTCAATCGATCGCTGCGACACTCGTTATTGACAAACCAATGATGGAAGACTCTAATCTTGCTGCTGTCGGCGCTGTTTTGGTAGAAACTATCAATGCTGCTTTTTGGTCCGATACTTTAACTTTCTACCAAATGACAATTGTCATGGTCCAGACTCATTTGAAGCGGGGCAGTTTTCCTCAAGCCGGGATGGCGTTTCTTCACCTGGCTACTATAGCAATCACGCGATTTAATATGATTGAGTTCGCAAGCGATATGGGGAATGTATCATTGGCACTCATGGATAGATGGCGAGACATTTACACCTTGGGCCGTGGTGGGACCATTTACTCTCTCTTCGTTGGGCATATCCACTGGCCGCTTTCTCAATCACTCGGTCAATTGGAAAGAGCATTGGAGTATACCATTCAAGCCGGCGACAGAATGTCGACGATACTCAATTTCGGTTTCGTAGGCACACTCAAATTTTTTGCCTCAGAGAACCTGGCAGATCTTGAATCATTCTGCACTTATGGTTGTGAAGAAGTGCCTGATTGGCAGGTGGACAGCAGAGGAGGAACCATGCTCATCGTCCTTAGACAAGTTTGCAGAGCGCTGCAAGGCAAGACGATAATTACTTCACCAACAGAATGCCTCAATGATGCTTCGCATAATTCTCTATTGTACAAAGCATGGCTTAGGAATACCTTGACCAATAGTGATCGGTCGATTATGATTTATGAAGGATTTGAGATTGTTCCTCTATTTTTGTATGGCCACTACTCTGCAGCCATCACTCTAGGTGAGGCGTTCCTGGAGCAGGTAGATTCTTTATGGTCTATTCGTAACACACGCTTCACAATGTTCTTTCACGGTCTTTCCTTGGCTGCATATCTCTGGGCCAAAAAACAAGAATCTGTTCAAGCCGCGACTCAAAGTCCCAAAGGAGATAGTGGATGGGATCTTGGTAAAGCATTAAACGATACTAAGGAAAGAGTCTATTATTTCCAGAAAAAGATTGAGGATTGGCAGGTTGTTTCGGATGTTAACTATCTGGCTTGGTCAAAGTTACTTGCAGCTCAAGTATCCGAAATGGAGAATGATCATGGAGGGGCACTGAGACATTACGAAGAAGCTTTGGATCATGCTTCTTCACATGACTTTGTCTTCGAGGAGGCTTTAGGGAATTTTCTTCTTGCGGGATTTCTCTTACGCGCCGGTTCGCGAAGGCCAGCAAAGGCGGCTTTGCAAGAGACAATAATGTTGTACCGACAATTTGGAGCAGGAGGAATTGCCAGACATATTGAGATGGAACATAGCCTTCTTCTGCAAGGACCCACCCGCAACCTTCGATATATGGAAACTAGCACGCAAACAGATTTTGCTGGCGATTCTGCACCCACGCCATATCGTACTCTAGAAGGGGACGAGAATGACGAGCGGCAACGGGCTCATAACAATGATTCTGAGACAAAGGGCGATAGAATTGGGGCCTGGCAAGGAGGTTCTGCGAGACCTGATGCCGGCTCTGGGCTTCCAGCTCTAGATATGCTGGATTTAACATCCATTCTCGAAAGCTCGCAAGTCATCTCTAGTGTTCTCCAGGTCGATGAATTGCTTAAAACTATGTGTGAGATTATTCTGCAAAATTGTGGCGGTCTGGCGTCAGTCGCTGCAATCGTCGTTGAAGAAGAAGATCCCATTGGGTGGAGCATAGCTGCTAGTGGTGACCCGGAGAAAGGTGCTGTGGCTCACATACCTGGGCTGCCTCTGAGTGAAACGGCACTGGTTGCTGAGGGGGTCATTCTTTATTGCACTCGATTTCGCGAGACCGTATTCCTACCTGATCTCATTAATGATGAAAGATTTAGTAATGTTAATCCTGCTTGGTCTGCCCGCAACCCCCTGGGGAAATCAGTCATTGCTATTCCGATATGCCACGGTATCAAACCATTACTTGGGGTTCTCTATTTGGAAGGTCAGCCAAACGCTTTTACTGATAGAAATCTCACGGTTCTCCAATTGCTGGTCAATCAAATCGGCATCAGTTATTCAAATGCCTTGACTTTGAAAGAAGTAGAAAAGGTTTCGGCTTTCAATAACTCTATGGTTGATGTGCAGAGAAGAGCTTTAGCTAAAGCTTTGGAGGCTGAAACAAACGCTAATTTGGCAAAGGCGGAAGCACTTCGCAACGTCAAATTGGCCGAAGAAGCTGCTAAAGCCAAATCTATCTTCCTGGCAAACGTGAGTCACGAATTACGCACTCCATTGAATGGAGTCATTGGAAACTCAGAGCTTCTCCGTGATAGCGATCTTCGTAAGGAGCAAGCGGAGATGGCTGACTCGATCCGCGTCTCTGCCGATCTACTACTTACCGTCATTAACGATATTCTAGACTTCTCTAAGATGGAAGCTGATAAGATGAAGCTTTTTATCGTAGCATTCAATGCTGATGAGATGATACGAGAAGTTGTCAGATCTGTTTCATATAGCAACAGAGATAAAAGGAGCTCTCGAAATGTGGAAATTATTCAAGATATAAACCTTCCGCAATCTCTAATTTATGGAGATCCGGTCAGACTTCATCAAGTTCTTGGTAATCTTATTGGAAATAGTTTGAAATTCACTGAGAATGGTTCTATCACTGTCGGTGCTAAAACAGATTGGGAAACCAAAGATGCCGTTAAGTTGACTTTCTGGGTCAAGGATACTGGAATTGGCATACCAAGACAGCAGCTGCTCAAATTGTTCAAACCCTTCTCTCAAGCAGACAATTCTACAGCTCGTCGTTACGGTGGATCTGGTCTCGGACTCAGTATCTGTAAGTCGCTCATAGAATCGATGATGGGTGGACAAATAGAACTTGAGAGTGTCGAAAACCAAGGCACGACTGTCTGGTTCGCTGTGACTTTCAATAAAGCCAATCCGGAAGTCTCTGCAGGAGATACTCAGTACGAACCTCCGCGTGAAGCTATACAAAAACCCATCGAGGCCCCAGGAGTACAACCAGTTCCTACTGAATTCAACGATTTCTCTCATATAAGTCGAGATGCTTTGCGTATCTGTATTGCCGAGGATAATCCTATTAATCAAAAGATTGCTATCCAATTCATGCAAAAATTGGGATTCAAAATTATTGACGCTTACGACAATGGAATGGCAGCCGTTGAGGGCATTAGACAAAAGGCTCGCGAAAACAACCCATATCATATTGTTCTTATGGATGTACAAATGCCTGTTCTTGATGGATATGAAGCTACCAAATTATTACGCAAAGATCCAATTGATGCAGTCAGAGGTATTCTTGTTATTGCGATGACAGCATCTGCCATCCAAGGAGATAGGGAGAAGTGCTTGGCTTCTGGTATGAATGATTATCTGGCAAAACCTGTTCGATCGGGAATTCTGAAGAAGAAATTGGATCAATATCTTCAGCAGGTTAGTTGTATGGAAGATGTTGAGAGGAAAAATGCTAATATAACCTAGACCCCACTCTCCCTACCGAACCTTAACGCAGATGCGAAGAAAGTGGCACGAGAAATCCTTCAAGATGCGAAAGATGAAAAAATCACAAATGGTGCAAGAGCTCCTTCTCTCCCTAACGCAAAGGACACCTTTATAGATGAAAACGAACGAAGTGCTTCTTCTTCACCTGCAAATCGAGCGCCACGAACGAATTCTGTTGAAAGTAGTTTTTCACCTTCACCTCCAAAGCGATCGCCATCAGCATCACATTTATCTGGAGAAGCTACACCGACTCCCCTCCGTCCGTATGGAACGGCTAAAAACGAACCCCATCGATTATCTGTTACACAAATGTGTTTGGATGATGATAAAACACCTACTGGAGAGGACCAAGGCCGTCAATTGACTGATGGGGTTGATGGGATTCACGAGAATCGTGCTCTGAATGGATTGGCGAAGGCTGCTAGGCCTGGTGATGAAGAGTTGTCGCCTAGAAGTAAACCGGCATCATGAGAAGTCTTGACGGGTAAACAAATCTCGTGTTGATGAAGATGGATAAAGGAAATAATACAGATTGATTGAGCTTATGTTCCATAGCAGATATTGGTCAAACGCGGATCTGAACGAAATGTTGGTACAAAACAAGGAAAACAAGCAAAAGTTGATAAGAGAGAGGGGAGGAAGGCAAGGCCAATATGAAAGCGAAGAATTCTTTATACATGAGACGATCGTTACGAAGAATGCATTTTTTGTACAAAGCCGTGAGTTAAATGGTGGCAGCGGAGGATAAACACGTGGAGACTTTAGATATCCCTTTGTGATACATTGTTTGGTTTTTGATTTATCAGACTTTTGGGTGTAGCGGTGGCGTTTTTGGGCATTGCGATTACAAGTTTTTGCATGGCGATTGATGCGGTGGATAAGAGGTGGGAAGAGGAAGGAAAGGAAAAAAATTGGGTCGGAATGAGAATATGAATACGAATCTAATAGGATGGTTCGTTGGATGAACAGACGGGTGAATGGCGTGCTTGATAGTTTTGATGGGTTTGATGGGTCTTTTTGAGGGGAGTAGAGTTGCAGAAGAGATGGGGAAGATAGGCGAGATGAGGATGTCAGTGGGTGGTGGATTGGATGGTTTGATCAACGAGTATTATGTTAGTAGAATAGCATGAATGATACCAGGTCGGGAAATAGTATATATTCATTGTAGACAATTAGAAAAGGAGTATCTGCAGTTGCCTTTGAGTGCAGTTTTTTTTATTTTCTTATCTTCGAGTTTGATCAGATGGTATCTAGATGGAGAGAAAAGACACAGAGGACTTGACTTGTAACCAGGCGATGTGATTTTCGTTTGATAGGGGATCTCGGCTCCTCGTGATCCTCTTCTTGATGTAGAATGAGATCAGAGTATAAAATCTAACTTTTCATTCCTCTGCATTGGGATATATGTGGATGCAAGGTTTAGAGAATGTGGCTTCGTTTAACAAGCCATGGTTTATTTTGTTTCGTTTGGAGAGTTTTGCATACACATATCTGCATATACATAATGGATCAGAATGCGAAATTCGATCGACTGTCTTTGATTAAGATGGTTAATATGGGTTCTTGATGGTGGATGTGGGCGTATATAGAAGTCGTAGATATGAGGGCTTGTTAGAAGTTGTTGGAGGGTTATATGATTAGATGTCTGGTGGGTGGTTGACGGTTGTTGTTCTACATGATTATTGAATCGATAAGGTGGAGAGTAAGAAGACTTGATGGTAAAAGCCCCGAGATTGTGGATGTTGATGAAAGCATATTTGTGAGATCAGGTTTGTTGGAGTGTATCGTATATCGATAGAAATTGGAAATGTGTTGTGGAGTTTGATTATGCTGCTTCTTGATTGTTCGATGCGGATGGAGGAAAGTGGATGGAGACAGAATGGGAAGCGGAAAAGAGAAATAGACGGGGATATAAGTTCTTGGATGAAAAAGGGTGGATTGTTCTTGTGTTATTACTTTTATGTTATTGAGGCTGAGATATTTTTGCTCTTATATCATTTAGACTACAGCCTATTGTGTATTCTGAATGTATGCATAAATTCTAGCTCTGAGTTATAATTCTATTCTTCTAACACTAATTTCTAATTTTAATTGTGAATTCTAGCTTTTAGGATTACAGATTCTAATTTTACACCCTATAAATTCTATGTTAAATACATAGATTCTTACTATTATCGTAGAATCTATAACGCGAAAGTATATTTAGTTCAATTTTAGGGGTATCAAAATAAGACACAGAGAAAAAAACCATAGTTCGTTTTTGTAACTGAAATTCCAAGTCAATCGTCTATATAAAAGATGCACACTACCCCGAACGTCTACTCTTCCATCAAACCGCCACCTCTGCATACACAGCTTTCTCAAATTCTTCAAACATCTCAATAGTCTGCTTGTCCCCAGTAGGAAGCAACTGACTTCCATAAATTCCACTAACACCTGCTTCTCGATCAGCCCACCAAAGTAAATTTGGCAACCCAGTCCAATACATTGCCCCTTTTCTTCTTCTTCCTTCCAGATTCTCCAGAAGTATCATTCCTCCTAACCCATGATCGAGTTTCGTATCGACTGGAATTGAGGGGGTCATTATATAGCGCATTTCCGGAATCTGACGTATGTAATTCAAAGTCGCCAATTGGGGCTCTGTTAACTGCGCTTCAAACATCTTGTCATTCATCGCCTTGCTGAGAAGTTTCTCGTCTGAAATCGTGATGCTGTGTAAGACTTTTTGGTAAGACGGAATACTCATGTACGCCCCCGCTCCGCCTGCGTCGTCGATTTGCTTTGGTGACCAAAAAGTGTCCGCGGTGTAGACGAGCGCACCGCTGGTATCGGCGGCAGTACCGAAGGGAGTCATGCCTCCAACGCGAAAAGTCATATCAACCAAGCGTGAAAGCAAAGAGGGATTTTGGTCAATGTGGAATGTGAAATCAGTGATGCCAAGGGGTGCGCATATGTGTTTATTCATGTATGCTTCCAATGTCATGTTGTTAGCTCGTGAGATCATTATACCGGCCCAATCGAGTCCAGCTATTTTTGTGAAGTCTTGTTAGCTTTCATGTTTGTTTTTTTGGAAAAGAGGGGAAACATACTAGAATAAGCCCAAGAATTCCCAGGTTCAAACATCAATGGGGTTTTGCAACGTGATATCACGGTTCCTTTGTCAAGCGTGGCGACTTCACCACGTGTTGCTCGCCAGCGGATCAAGTCAGGTGTGAAAACATCGTATGCTAGCCCGGATGTATGGGTGAGAAGCATACGGAGCGTGATGTTCTTCGTGGCCTTGACAAGTTTGGGCTTTTCCTCGGAATCAAAACCCTGGAGGATATCAAGATCCTCGAGTTTGAGTTCAGGGAGAAGTCGAGAAACATCTTCATCGAGAGTGAATTGGCCGCGCTCAACACATTGGAGAGCGGAAATTGAGGTTAGGAGTTTGCTGCAGGAGGCAATTGCGAGGATGGCATCTGTTTTCAAAGGTGTGGATGAAGCAGAGTTAAGGGAGCGTGGTCCGTAGGATGAGGCATGAGTGAATGATCTCGTAGCATTGCTGGCAGCCGTGACAGCACCTGGAATTTTACCTGCAGAAATTGCAGACTCGATTTTGGAGTTGAATGAATCCATGATGAGGTAGGAGGAAGTGATTCTTATTTTTGGATAGATAGCTTGTCAAAGTAGAAATAGAGGAAGATAGAAGAGTGTAGTCAGAATGATACCGATGTCAGATAATGTGATTTCGAGGGGGGGGAAGACTTCTTAAATAGTGATTGGAGACTAGCTAGGTAGGTAGTTGTCGTTCTCTTGGTCGCATCTTGTGTGATTAGTAAACAGCCAGTTTTGAGATCCATTGAGCCTCGCAACCATATTTTACCACGACGTTGTTATTCTAATACCACGTTATGCGTCAGCACGACTCTCATTCAAGACCAATATTACCCACATGTGTTGTTTAGCGAGCTCGAATGATATTATCCAGCATCGTCTCAAATTGCCGCTTCAACCAATGACAGTCCCAAGAATACTGGTGTCCTGGTATCAATGAACATTACGTAAAGAGGAAGATGAGAACCAAAGAAATGCTTTGAAATCGCAGACTGTGTTTACCACTCTCGTCGGACATCTCGGGTATATCCCACATTGACAGGGCGTACCGTCGGATACCGATACCGTGTGTTTTCCCCGTGATTCCGTCCCTATCTCAGAGTTTAATTAATTGAAGCTTGAGATCATTGCTGACAAACCCAGCGCTCAAACTTCAGGACATTTTGCGATTCTCCACAAAGTACATAACTAGATCACTAGGGAGAGCCCCGCAAAGATAGACAGAGTAGTGGGGGTATCTTGGCTCTAATTCTAAACTACGAGCGGGCCAAGGTTGGATGCTGTTTCTATTGGCTAAAATTTGATTATTGAGGATAGGACATAGAGCTGTTGGTTATGCTTAATTATAGCCTGGTGGAGATCAAGAGTTTTGTCCGCAGGAGGACATAACGATGATTTTTGAATATATGTCCGGAAGGCTGGACATATATTGCGGTCTCGGACATTCTTAAATTCCTTTTTCTCCGTTGATTTGGTTTATATAGAGTACAATAGTTCTTAGGAAATTTTTTACGACTTTTCTTTTCTATGAGGAAGATTCAGGGGCTTGCTAGTGATCAATGAATACACTCTTGATATTCGCTTGTCATTAGATGGAAACTGGACAGTAATCCGGTACAAACGTAGTTAAGATTATGAGATTCAAGCCCGGAGCAGGGATAGAAAACCACGAGAAACCACGAGCTCAAGTCATCTTTCCATTGGAAACCAACCGTTGTTTCTAAATCGGTACTGATATACCTAAATTTCCACTGAGAACATTGTAGATCCCCAGGTCTAGCTTAGTGTACCTATATAGATCAGAATGATGGATGAAAGCTTGAGGTTCAGTGGGGTTCGCTTCAGTGGAACGCTAGCTTTGCATGCCGCAAACTACGAGTGAACCAAAAGTTGGGAAGCTTATTTTTATTGATTGGAAGAGGTATGGTAGAGAATGAGACGGGTAAGGCTTATGGCCATTGCTTACTGTGGATGCTTAGATCCGTATATTTAGGGCAGCTCTAGAATATACAGGAAGCGCTAGTCTCGACCATTATTTTGGATGTGTGGCCACGGAGTAATTGTACATGAGATAGCATTGTGTTGAGCAATGCTTTGAACCAATAAAGTGCCGTTTTCTGTAAGAAATAATCTACCAGTAGTCAAATCTTTTAAGTCGAGCTTACTAAGCTTTAATGTTCGTTTTGAATGAAACTTCTTTGTGCATGGAGGATACTACGCATAATAAGTCTAGCTCGATGAATCAAGGTTCCAAATTCGAAGGGATGGTAACGTCTACGAAATGACAATACCATATGTCTCATAAGGAAAATCTTCCAAGCTGGGAAGAAGCTGGCCCCAACCGTCATCAACTTCACCCAATTGCTCTTCATTTCCAACCATCATACCCATTCTCCCAGCCAACACCTTTTTCTCTTGTCCTTCATACTCTGCAAGTAATCCCTCATGGGGAACCCAAACAACTTTCATCCCGGCTCTCCTTCCCGCCTCTACACCCGGCACCGAATCCTCAAATACAAGACACTCCTCTGGTTGAATTAGCTTCTCGTTCTCCCCCAAACTTTCATTAATCAGCCTCAAAGCCAACAAATAAATATCAGGCGCAGGCTTTCCCCTCCCCTTCTCCACTCTCGGATCATCTCCCAAGACCCTTCTCCCTTCTCCAAAAACCTCAAGCAACCTCCTAGTTTCCTCTTTACTAGTCTTTAACCCAAAGTTGTATTTCTCACTACTCGTAGCCAATGCTATATGTACTTTATTCCCCTCAACATCACGTGCCGTACTCAAATCCTTGAGCAACTTTTCAACACCAGGTAGAGGTTTACAGGAGGGAAAATGAAGCTTCTGCTGTTCGCGTTGCTCTAATGCGTATTGTTCTTTGGAAATAGGTAGTTGGGCCCAATCTATGAAGACGGAACTGGTGGATCCGCCGGGGACGCCCATGAGTTTGGCTTTGATAGACCAAGGGAGGGGAGGACGGTTGTATTTGGCAAGAACATGGTTCGCGCATAGGGTGTACATGTCTTCGGTGTTTATCAGGAGACCGTCCATGTCGAAGAGACATGCTCGGATGGGAGGGGATCTGGGATGGTTAGTATATTTCTTCTACTCAAAAGAGCATAGTCTCTGATGAGATTGGTGATTCATCTTCTTGGTTACATGTTCTTGACTAGAAGAATTCTCAGCTTACTCAGTTTTGACGCTCATGATTGGTATAGACTCTAGAGCGTTTGTAGTATTGTAGAACGTGACACAGTAGTCTTCTTATCGTTGTTTGCAGTTGCCAATCCGAAATCGGGTGAAAATTTTGCAAACCACCTTTGAGTCTTGCTCTCTTTGCAGGTTGTATTTTTTCTGAGGCGATAAGAAATTTCAGGATACTAAACTTTACCAGTCCAGTAACACAAAAAAGACAGTCACTTGAAGACAACAGATTCACTCATATGGACATACAAAAGTAGATATTAAAACCCAAGTACAAGCTCCAGGGGTCATTGTTCGGAGTAGCTTCGGCTAAATAGCCTCAATCTCTCACCACCGAAATTTTGTTTGTTTTGGTCTGTCTCTTCTTTCGACATCACAATCATACCTGTGATATTTTGTTTTACGTCAGTCTTACCTATTTGAAGAAGTTGATTCATGGTATCAAAGAGTTCTGTGTCTGTGAAAATCTAGGAACTACGCTAGAGAATAACGATACCTTTGAATGTATTGGGAGCATCAATTGCTGCTTTCTCTCCGCGTCAAGCAAAAGACCCACCTAGAGATTAAGATTCCAGGTGTAAGTGGATCATTGTTCACTTTGTGAAAACAGGAAGTTCTGTATCAAAATTTAAACTTTCTTCTTCATTTCTGATATCTAGCGTCTTTCTAAGTTATAAGCCTTCACTTCCCCTTCGTTCCCAGACACCACATTTCCATCCATCGAATGCGCTTGTTTTGAACGCAGAGGTGGGATTTTGTTGTCTAAAAGAGCTTCTGACCACTACGCCCCCCACACAGTGCTGATTGCCTCTTGCACGACCAGAGCCTCCTCGATGTGGGCTGCCACCACGCCCTGCATTTCGATCTTGGCTTGGTACCAAAACGCCAGATCTAGTGTCTGAAGATAAGCCTGGATGTACTTCACCGATAACATCTGATTTGTTGGATGTCGAGTACATGGATGGCGATGAGACCTGAGGCTTCCGTCGACAATCTCTCGACGTCTCAGACTTTGCATATGTAAGCGGTCATATAAAGAAGCTCTCCAATGTCAGATGGCAGCGGAGAGCTTTTGTGGCCTTTGCATTCCGCCACCCCGATTATAAAACTGCAAGAAAGGAATTGTTGACCCAAGAAAGGCTTGCTTTACTAGGCACTGGCATACTTGAGTTTAGACCTGACTTGTAAAATTCAAACGAGTGTCGGTTCGTGATCTTCACCCTCTAAAATGGCGAATTCTTGAGCTAAAGAAGTGTAGCAAATACTTGACAGTACTGCCAATTGTTGCGACCAGTCGCATACTTGTAGTCAGCTTTGCACTCTTGTACACAAGTTGAAGACTGGCAGCAAAAACTGTCGAATCACTTCTCGGCAGCCCACAATGGAAATTTTTGAACATGACCCAGGTCTTCTAAGCGTAATTTGCTTTCTACCACTTGTTCTTCATGCTCGCAGTGTCTAAGCAGTTCCCGCTCTCAATTGTGAGCATTGGTAGACCGTTTGAATAGACATGCTAACAAAGCTCTCCGGTGTGCAAGATAGTTCGAAAGTTGTTTAAGACATCGAAATCATCACGAGCAAAGTCATTCTGACGAATTTTAAACTGATTGAATATCCTGGATTGTTGTGCCGATCAGGAGAGTTTGTTGATAAAATGGCTTGGTCGCGTCGAACTCTTTATCCTCCTATATACACCAAGTGCAGATAGACTGGGGACAGAGAAATGTTGGCGAGCTCGATGCTCGACTTTTGAAAGTGTGATTCAAAAGGCAGAATCATAAGACCCAACAAAGTATTGGTAGCGATCGAAAGCAAAAGAAAAGCTTTGTGGAGAACTTGCTCCCTATCGATCTCTTTTCTCTAAAATACAGGAGGAGACATGTAAGCGGTCATATAAAGAGGTCTTGAGCCTTAGTGCGATGTGGTTCTCATAGGAGAACGACCTGGTGTAGGTCCAAATGGGGTTGGCGGATGTATATTAGCACCAAGGAGTCTCTGTTAGAGTTCGCTATGGGCTAGCATAATCGTCACCCAGCAAATTCATCTTCGACTTGTCCTGGGCTGGAGCTGCCATCCAAGCTAGGGCAGGTAATCCAGGGCAAGTCTTCCTCCATGACCTGTGTGCAGGTAAGATGTGTAAGCGGTCATATAAAGAACTCTTCAAGCATAGAACATCTGCGGGGTGATATCATTCAGTTCTGAGACAACAAGGTTGCAGCAGAACCAGCCATGAACAGACCACTGCACATTGAATTCCATGGCGGCTGGTAGTATTCGTTATAAATTGATGGAGTGTTGAGAGTTTCTTCACGGCTACCAAATGATAAGGCACAACAATATCGTCAAGATATGTGGCCCGAAACCACACCGCCGGTGATAGTATGCTAAATTGAGCTGCTGAGAGGATATCAGATAAGAACTTGCCTATCTCTTGGGAGCATGATTTCCACGCACCCCTCTGAACATCCACAATTTCTCGGATCTGTGATCTGTGATGCGGGTAGGACAAATTCACCATATTATTCCATTTTCGTCCACGGAATAAGTTGGTTCATGAGAGACTATTTATCTCTATATAGAGTGGTCTCCAAAGATCAAACTTCTCACTGCTGCTCATGGGGCTCTTGAAAGACGTGTCATTGATGTTTGGCCATTCTTTGTCTTGGTCTTCTCTTTTACCTAAATAACTATGAGCGACTGGGATATTGAACGAGTATAGGGAGACTTACATTGGTAACTTGAGGTTTCTGGATTTTACTTTGAGAAGCTGGAATGCCGATTTCCTTTGCAAGACGCTTCGCACAAGCTTTAACAGCTGGTACGATAGGATGGCTACAGTAACCGGATCGTGAGCTGTTGAATGACAGAGGAGCTTCTAATCGAATTTGCGATTGTGATCGACCGTTGAAACTCCGAAGACCGACAGGATTGGTGATAGAACTATCATGGCGCATGGTGATTGATGGATTCATGACTCTCTTGCTCAATTTTATCACTCAATGCCTCTACGAAGCTACTGATGAAGAGTCCACAGTCTTTTCGAGAGTTTTGTCAGCGCCGATTGGCTTGGCTGGGAGTCGCTCGCATGCTGGTTAGATGTGCAGCAACACTGCTGTTGTATTGCTCGAATGTCTTAAGAGCCGTGGTATGCGTAAAGCAAATATTCATTCTGATTACGAACCAAAATCGAGAGTGCCTATGTAGTCACTGCTAATGCAGTTGTAGCTGTCTTTGTCGTGTCCAGAGACGGTGAGTGAAAATAGGATAGCATAAATCCGCCGATGGTGTTTTTGAAGATGATCGAGGATAGAAACCTGGGGCTTCGTGTTATCCGAGATCAGAACAGCGACTAGTGGTAACAGTCGCTTTGGTCCTCGATCGATTCCATGTATAATGGGAGATTTGAACCTGGGATTTGATAGTTTCTGCAGAATTTGATGTAGGTCAAGTTGCCCACGAAAAATGAAGCGGCCTAGATGCTTCGAAATGCAGATTGCAGAGGTATACCTGGTAATACACTAGCAGTTACTCCGGCCTGAGGGCTGTAGCTTTGCTAAGAGCCGTTGAAGGCTGCTGAGGTGGGTGCTTTGTCATTGCCTCACTGAAGGGTTGTCAGTATGTACAGAACAAATTTGAAGGATTGAGACAAACTCACATTATTGAGGAGACGAGTTCCCGACCCAGGTCATTGACTTGCTTATAGGATCCCAAACTCCACTCGTAATTGTGGAATCAAGGTGGCACATCGAGCTTCCATTTCCAACGGATGAACAATGCTCGGATGCAAAAGGTCGGGTCGTTCATTTCGATCATCAATATACGTCGCTTCAAGTGGTTGGTCGCTGTGCTAGTTAGCAGCTTCGGCAATTGCGTAGGCTTGCGAAGTAGCTGCTAGTTATCAAATTGTTGAGGGATCCCAACAGCAGCTAGAATTCGGGATCGCGTTGGTAGTGCCAACCAAGTATAAGATGTAGTTTATTGACATTTCGGTCGTGTTGCGATTCTGTTGCTTCTGAGGAGCTTGACGGCGTCATTGTTGCATGCTGTGAGAAGTTTGAATGATCACATGTTGCCGAGTTGAGTTTAAGTGAGCAAGGCCAGAATCCTGGTATTGAGGAGTGGATAACTCATCACTGCAAGCTCTTGAAGGTAAGTCGTCACTTCCTGAGTTCCGAAGAGCCAAGTGGACGTTGAAGCTGGGGGATTAAGAATGTCGAAAAAACTGAATATTCCACGACAGGGACTTCTTGATGGGAGGGTAGAATCAGTCATATCGACCTTGTTTGGTGCAGTTTTACTCGAAAAGACACGAAAAAAGCATTAGTTCATCTAGACGGCAGGTCGTGGGAGCCTGGAATTTAGCCACCTACCGTAATCTTCTGTTGATGCTGGTTGTACGACAGCAGAGCTACACACGCCGAATTTGTCCTCCTGTTCAATTTGCTTCGCAATCTTTGGGGGTACTTGGTACCAGCCACAGCGATCACTTCTACATAGACAACAGTCTTAGTCATTGCTTGGAAAAGGTAAGATTACCATAACGACAAAGTACCACTTCAACCCTGATTGAGAGCACATCGCACATATCTTTTGAAATGCGGATTGGCTCCGAGAAGCCTTCTATCGTCTCATACGCTGGAGTTCTCTCGAGACGCTGATATACTGCAAAATTTTCAGTATCAGTATTAGATCTCAAAAGCATGGAATGTTGAGTACCGTTCTGAGTTTTCTCTTGGAAGTCTCCATGTTTGGAAGTAGGTTACGAAGATGTCTGTTCGATCTCTCTCGCGTTGGTCTGGAGAGCGAGAAAGAATTTCATTTTAAGGAAAAACGATTAGTTGCCATTCACATGTTATGTATAAATGGACTGTTGCAAGTGCCAAAAATACCAGCTTCACGAAAGGTAATATCGAGAAGGCACGCTGAAGCGGCTGCGGGAAACATAATGTATTGATACAGAAACGAATACAGCTAGTATTTCAAATCCATTGCCACCCACTCTGGTCTCAAACCCTTTTGTGCCTTTTCCTTCATACTGTGCTATCTTAGATCCGCATTGTCTGGTCCAGAGCTTTACTCGGTATTTCCGCTAACAAGTACGTCAGACCAGTTTCCATCACAGTTAATTGCTTCTGGTCATGCCAATTTTCATTGCTGCCACTGCGCCATGAGCAAACGCCATCGCGAATCCAGAGTTGCCATGTAATTTTTGGCTCATTTGTTCTGAATAAGTCCTGGTTACATTCGTGGAGAAATTCTCCACGTCGCTTTAGAAAACTCTGCCCATTGGGGACCGGCTTCAAATATTGTCATCGGCAGCATCATGCGCTTGGCATATGCTTCAAGCTTGGTTGAAAGGTCGTCGTTCTCTGTTTCAAGAACAAGAGACGTGAGTCCAGTTTCTTCATCCTGTCTAGCAGGCAGCATCAAATATTGTCATCGGCACCAAAATTTCCTTGGTCGGAGGGTTGAAACTGAAAGCTCGGCTTTATGCAGACAAATTAGTAAGTTTTCTGCAGATTCAAGGTTTATCAGACGTACCTTTGCTCTGACGTTGTCGAAAGATGGAGGACTGACAGTAGAAACGCAAGTCTAAAAACTTCTTGGTGGGATTCAGAACCCAGGCACGTCCTCAAAAGACTTCCCGTTCTCTCTCCAGTTTTCGTGCCCTTAAGTCCACCGCTACTATTCCCACTATACATATGTCTTGCTCTACTCTCAGTACCCAGTAACACAGCACAGCACAGCACAGCACCTGCAAGCTGATGTAAACAGGGCTGTGAGATCTGCGGCGTCTTAGTCTCGAAAGTGAAAGCCTCGTCACGGACGATCCACACGTCTGAAACATTAGGTAACCATTCAGAACGTTTGAGACCCATTCACGGTCAGAAGCAGTACATGTTGCGAATAAACTGGTTGTTGTTGAGATGGTGAAGTAATTGGAGCTCCAGGCTCTGGGTATTATAAAGAGTCTGGATCCCCACTTCGAAAGCCGCATAGCTTGGCCCAGCTGCTGGAAAGATCTCTTTTGAAGCTTGGGTGAGTAAGCACGTGTACAATAAAGATCTGATACTAGTAACAGTAAAAGAAGGCGGAGGCGGGGAACGTACATTTTAGAGGTTACAAAGTAACAAACATGATGACGTTCCAGGATATCTGCATTTCTTTTGTCAGTTATACTTTCTCAAGCCGAAATTTCCTGCTTACCATTCAAATAGTTGGCTGTATTGAAACACAAGCGTAGTAGCTCGGGACTTGGTCGTAGGTTTCACCGTTTGGATCACCAGCTATAAGTGTTGGTGACGTTCACCGGTGTAGGTGATATTTTCTAAAGCAAAGTTAGCATGGTTTCTGCACTGAGTGGAAGAGAGAGGTAAGGCAGAATGTGTCAACAAAAACTTTGCGATAGACTTCACTGAAGTCCTGGTATCAAGACCAGATACAGAAGCAATGGAATTTGAACTGATTTAAAATGTTGTAGCTGGGGTGCAAATGGTCCACCGGCACATTGAGAATACATTTTTGTCTCAACCGAATCTTCTGAACGAGATCGAAGAAGGGTGTTTGTTGATGACCTTGTGGCGACCTTCACTGCTGCCATGGCGCATGAAAAACGAAATCAAATTTTGGCACTCACATTTGAAAACCACGAGGAAATTCTTGAATCTGTATCGATCACCCTTGATCTCTACGGAGTTGAATGCGTCGAACACGTTTTAGAGACCGAGGGTGATTTCCTTCAGTGGATTTACTTCCAGCTTGTAAAGCGCATGACCATGGCCCAAGTGCTGGAAAGAATGCTTCTATCCTGATCTGAAGTTAGCACTAAACTCGCTCTATCGAAAAATGAAGGCTTTGTTATGAATGGAAGATGTCATAGTATTGATGGGAAGGTCTTGAAAGGGGTAGAAATAATCTTACCAAAGACTGTGACTTGACAATAAGTGTCTATGAAAAAGAAGTACGAGTTTGTTTGTGAAAGAGAAGAGGATTGAAAGCTCAAGGAAGGATTAAGAACTTGAACTAAATCATTAGCTGAAATCTGTCTGAGCTAAGGATACCCTCGAGGGTATAGAAGATGTGTCCAGTGAGAGCCTTCGAATGGCCGACTAAGCAGGAATCTTAGTTCCAGAATAATCCCACAAACTTCTAATTCTATTAAATTGTTTATTGAAGTTTGAAATTCTTTCCTTTGAAAGGACTGATTTCTTGGCTTTCTCTTTAACTTCCATCTAGAGAAGCTAGACCTGACTAGCGCTTTTCTGGCTATGACTAGTGCTTTTCGTCCTCCTTTAATACCTCCTCTCAACCCCAACTTGAAATTTCTTTCTATTGTGTTTTTATTCATGGCCGCATATCCATTACCACTATGTGGTATATCAATGCGAATAATCTTCAGTTGTTACAATCCCATCCTCTCATTTGAAAATCCGAAAAGTCTACCAAGGTACATCGGGTGCTCAACATGAGCCGACTTTGATCAATACGCTGGAAATGCCAGCGGTTATGGTATGAAATCAATCCTGACTCTTTGCTTTCAGTCACTGATCAAATAGTTGTCTTCTGAATCAGAACCGCGACATCTCTCTATTTCAACTTGATGATGACGCAATAGCTGTTCGACTGTTGTACGCAAGTAAGATCAACCCTCCACTCCCTACGTGAGTGAATCAAGTACACACTTCATTTTCTGGATACCATGACTAACAGTAATCTTGGAAAACAGATCCACACCGTGTAGCGAAATTCAATTTAAGTCTGGAGCACCAATTTTGAAGACAATCAACACGAAGAAGTAACTTGGTTGATCACTACATCATCGTAATGAATGTGCTGGAACTAGAAGGTTTGCTCTTCCCTTTCCATGTTCGGCATATCTCTAACCATAGATAGTAACCCGCCATACTACATCATCTGCTTTGACACGTGGTACATACCTATCAGAGTCCAGAATCAATTTCTTCGCACCAACATCATCAAGATGCAAATGATAGTGCAAGTACCACTTTCCATATGGTCTCACAAAGCTTTGTTCTCAAGAATTTGATACAAATATAGAGTGCACCTCGCCGACTGCTCTCGCAGGACTGGTGGTGGTTGTGCTTTTCTCTCAGGTTCCCAACGACTTCATCTCAAAAGTTTCCACGGTGGTCAACTTCACCTCGCGACAGCTCTCGCAGCTGTGTGCTCTGCCTGCTAGTCCTCACAATTCATCTTCAATGTTTTTAACGAACATCGAACTCACCTCGCGACTGCTCTCGCAGAGCTGGTTGCCGTTCTGTTTCTATTCGTCCAGGTTCCCAACGCCTTCACCAAGCTTTCAGCATAGCGTGGAGACTGCGGACAAGCATTCATCAACCGCGATGAGCGGCGATACAGCGAAGTACTGAAGCGAAGTCGCGAGCCTCGTCAATCTGTTCTCGCAGGACTGGTGGCGGCTGTGCCTCCCTTGACCGAGATTTCCAACGCCTTCATATGATCTCTTGGAGTTGGCATACACCTCGTCGACTGCTCTCGCAGGACTGGTGCTGCTCTGTCTGCTATTCGATCCTAGTTCGCCTGTGTGGTTTGCTCCCTCAGAAATGTCGCTGCATTCTGTCTGCCATTCGATCCTAGTCCATTTGCGCTAACAACAACAACATGCTTGTTCCTCGGATTTTAAACGCAGTCAATTCACCTTCTACATCATCGCAGCCGCAGGGAACTGCACTCGCAATTGCCGTTCAATTATTCATAAAAGTCTCAAACCACGATCTTCGCCGATCTCGAAGTGCACAAAGAAGCGACGAAAACTTATCGCCGAGCCATCTTTGGTAGTAAAGTCCGTCGTTGGTTCTCCTGGCTACATAGCATTCCACAAGTATCTCCTCACGAATCACACCAAGCAATGTTGTTTGGTAGAAAACTCACGAACTCCCATTCTTCCATCAGAGCTGATATGCTCCCAATCATCATCTTCAATGTCTTTAGAATATGCTATATCAGAAAGCAACTTTCATGTTGCGGTGCGGTTCCAGCGGGTACCCTGAGGAGAACCTCCGACAGAATCAATGTTGGCGGCTCCCCAGGATCCGCTGGTCCGCACCAGGCTATATTGCCGGGTCTCCATGAACCGCTCCGAGTCCATGGATTCCTCCGCCTCGCATTTCATTCCTTCTCAGCCTACAAGCCACAACAAGAGGGAAAGGATATCGTCTCTTGCATCAGTCCAGAGAGAATGGCAGGAGGGGAGATTACAGTTGGGGAAACAGTACTGGGCTGTTCCCACACCACAGACCTCTTCTGATCCTGACCACACTCTACTTCCTTCACAGTACAGCAGATTTTCGTTCTCGAGGAGAAAAAGGTCAAGAAAGAGAAAGAGATAGTTATGCAAGTTCAAACTTACATGCGGGAGATTCGTCTGCTTGATAGCAAAGATTTTCCCGAATATCGAATGGAAGATCAATGTGGAAACGAAAAGTCGTTTTTAAGGGGGTCGGAAATCGTCGGGTATGAAATATGTTGTCTGTACTTCCTGGCTTTCATTTACATAGATATGGTAGACAATGATGAATTTTATACCCTCATACATAAGCATGATGTAAATTCAACGATGCATATTGTGCGAATCCCACGAACTAGATACAAAATAGGAAGATGTGTATAATAGATAAGTTAATCTTAAGCAGCCAACAATACATTCTCTAAAAAAAGAAAGAAAACAGACCTTCTATTTGAGCACAATATGATCCATCTCAACATATCTCTAACCCCGGTGAACTTTTCTCATACACAGAATTTCATGCACATAATAATCAATATATAGTGCGCATCATTCTCGAGTACCTCACACTGCAACTAAATCACCACTCGTCTACTCAATCCACTCCCCCCCCCCCCAAATCCCCTCCCCAAATCGCCTCTCGAAATCGCCTCTCGAAATCCCCCTCACCACCCCCAATCCAGAAGCATCATGATCCCACACCAATTCATTTATCTACTTCCCATCTTTCGTTCTCTTCTCCAAATACTATCTCATCTCCATCTAGTCTCATAAAATTTCTCATCCCCCTTTCCCCTTTCCCTTTTTCTATTCCATCTTCCCACACCCCATTTCATTTTTTATCTTTTCTTCATCACTACCTATCAACCTCACTCGCCCACTAACTCCTACCCAAGACGACTTCCCATCTCGAACACTACACATACAAGCAACTAGGATCTCCAGATTCCACAACAAATCTTCCACATCCACATCCTCGCCTTCAAAACCCAAAACCCATACTTCAAGATTCAAATTTCACACTACTCCCCAGCTTAAATTACAATCTCGCTAGATCTCTAGATTCAGGTCTGTATGCTGTTTTCTCATGGTACTTGATACTCAGTCTTTCCTTGTCCTCGTAATAGAACAGGACAGAGTACAGTACAATAGAATAAGCCCTCTCATCTCACATCAAACAAATCAAGAACTACAATTCCATCCATTCATCCCCACTACACCACTACACCACTACACTACACCACTACACCACTACACCACTACACCACTACACCACTACACCACTACACCACTACACCACTACACCACACCACCGAGCTCCCACCCATCCATTCGCTAGCTACCATCCACATTCCATTTCATTTCATCTCACATAGATTCGTAGATTCGTAACAAAATAAGTATACTATATATATATACAAAACATTCCTCATAATTCCACCCAAATCAAATGCAGAAAGAAAAGAAGAGGAAGAGAAAGAAACATTAAGCTACCTAGCGAAAGGAGATAGTAATCACTTTTCACTTATCACTTACTCAATATTAACCGACATTATTTTCAAATACCTAGTTATAACAAACCGAACCAAACTAGATATGTGGAGGTTATATCTATGTATAGAGAGATAGATAACCAGCTAGCTAGCTATTCCTCATCCCACCCCTCGCTTCTCTCTCTCTCTTTCCCCTACCTACCCTTCCAAATACTCATCATCACCACCCACCTACCATACAGCCAACCAGTAGATACTAATTCCCATCCACTCAAAACACCTCCAATCCAGATCCCGATCCCGATCCCGATCCCGATCCCGATCATTCCTAAATCCCAAATCCCAACTGATTCTTTCCACCCAAAAACGAGTATATATATCAAATTTGAACACCAAATTCTCACCACAAAGACTCCATCGTTGAGTACGTACATGTCACTACTTATGCTGGATGCTATTTTCCTCCGATGAAATATTTGCAGACCAGTAACAACTACATAACATAAATAGCATCCAATCCAAACACTGAGTGAAATGACATCGAGCGAAACGAGTGGAAAGTAATGTGAGTTAACAGCGGGAAGAGTTTCACTTGAGTAATGTGATTTATTCCACAAGGTATGAGATGTTAATCTTTAATTACTCATTATACAGAAGAAAAAATATACAACAATCCATATGATACTTCATCTCATTCTGAAGAATTATGCGAACAAGGTGATGAGAAAAGAGGGTGAAGATAAATATGATGAATGATGCAAATGCTAATCTCGAATATCAAAAATTCATCACTCATTTCCATTTCCATTTCCATCTCCCTCTCCATCATGTATACACCATATAAATATCGCCAATTCCAATTCATCTTTCCCAGATATCTTTCCCTACCTATCATGAACACACCCACCGATCCAACAAGCAAACCATCAAACAGAGTCCTCACACCACCAGAACACACATATCAAACCAGTTAGAATACTGTCCACTCTAGCAATGCAACTCTCCATCTGCGTACTACCATAAAGCATACAGATAGATCGATAAGTATTAGCTATCCTCCCACCAAATCCCGACTCAACATCTTCGGCTCGTAACGACAAATCGGCACAGGAATAAAGCACTAGCGTGATTATCTCTGCAGGTACTGTACTACTTATATGTATGTATGTATGTACCTATGTAAAGCATCGAGTCTCGTCTCCCCGCTATTGGACGATTCATGCTTCAACGTTCACGTAGGTAACCTGAGCATCTACTTTTCGTTTGGCGAGTGCTGTGTGATGTGATGTGATGTGATGTGATGTGATGTTGGTTGGTTTGTGAATGTGGTTCGATTGGTTTGCAAGACAAGGTTATATACTTACCTACATATCTACAGACCGGTTATTTCACGGTCCGAATTTGGGGTTTCGGAGTCCTTGCCTCTGCGCGTCTCGAGTTGTACAACATTTGCAGAGTTCTACTACATTGTTGGTTTATAGGTATAGATATTGAGAGGATGATTTATGGAGGTACTGTACTGTACTCTGGATCGTGATTACCCGACTTGCCGAAGAAACGAGACGTTGCACTGCGTAATGAATGGGTGAGGATATGGTTTGTTCTAATGGTTGAATGATATCTATGAATGTATTGAATTTGGAGAAAACTTCATTCCCAAGAACAGACAGACAAACAGCCGGACAGACACGTGGATTCTGAATTCTACAGGAGAAGAAAAGAAAGACCGATTGAGAGTCCGAAGAAAGTGTGGTTCTCAGAATCTAGACTTATCGTTACCATTTCCGGTGCAAAACGATTTTCTCATTCAAGGTAAGGTACCCCTCGTTCCGAGAGACATTCGTGTTCTTCCGGATAATATGCAAACAAGAACAACAACATGCTAACCGTTATTAACCTTAAACGAGTCGGTCGTCTTCTCAAGCTGGCGTGCGTAATATGAGCGGTCAAGAAAGATACAGGAATATCTATCTTATCGATAAGCCTAGAATGATACAAACTCACACTACACTACGGAGTATGTCGCGCTTTAACATGTGGTGTTGTGGGAACCCATGTATGGATATATTAGTACGTCGTCACTCTTTTCCTGACGTGGATAGCAGCGGATTGCATGTATGGAGATTTTTTGACCTACAGAAGTTTGCTGGACTAAGTACTTTATGACACATACCCGTTTCTCTGAATTATCAGTTGTGGGTTATGCGGGGGTTCTAGTAACAAAATAACAAATTGGAAGGAAGAATGAATATATGATATAAGTAACATATGCATCAAGATGGAAAGATTGAAAGGTTGTGCCAAATTCTACTCGTGATAATGTAATCTTACCATTTCATATTTTTGGTAAGTGAAGATGTTGCCATAATTAGTTGATTCATATCGAAGAGACTTTAAACGACCTCCTCTCTCCATTTCAAGGTTAATCATCCAAACATGTGAAGATATCCACAACTGAGGGAGAATGTTGAGGGATGGTTGCACATCAAGATAAAGTGCATTCAGATCCTTCCTTTTGGGTTTATGATTGGATATCAATATCACCTCATCAAGTTTTTGTTTGTGATGGAAACCCAATACCAATACATTCCTCTTCTCTGCACTCAATCTTTCCCCAACATAAACACAGTCATCTTCTTGGAGACTTGTGGAAACGAGAGGGAAAAGGGTGATGGATGGATGGATGGATGGATGGATGGATGGATGGATGGATGGATGGATGGATGGATGGATGGATGGATGGATGGATGGATTGATGGATGGATGAATG
>PQXJ01000134.1:59293-78849 GCA_004786225.1 Botryotinia narcissicola | reverse complement strand
CAAGACTCCAGAGTGAATAAGATAACAAGCCACCTTGACCGCCGAGATGATCAAAATTCATCACAGTACGGTCTCTACCATATTAAGTACGTCCACCAAGTCTATTAAACTGTACTACATTTTATTAGTTTGGTTCATTGAATGGATTTGGTAAATTTCTTTAAATTTTGATAGGCTCAACATATTTAAGTCTACTCCATCTTGCTCAGGTGTACTGTTGTCTCATTGGTTCATTGATGGGATTTTGATGATTTTGATGATTTTTACGATTTTATTGTTGCATCTATTCCAATTTTGATAGGTTCAAAAAGCATCTCGTTACATCTTGCAAAAAGAAAAGAGACTTCCCTTTATGCGTCCATACTGTACATACCATACCATACCATACTACTCTACTCTACTCGTACATACTACTCGCACATACTACTCTACTCGTACATAAACATAACGGTACCAAAAGAAAAGGGACCCCAGTCCTCTAGCCCATTCATTCAATTCAGTCTCCCAGCCGAGTCTCCAAGAGTCCAAGTACAGTCCGTCAGTCACTCACTCACTCACAGTCCCTCACTCACTCCATCCAGAATCTAGATCCACTTTTTGTTTCTATAGGCAACGGAAAAGACCTTGATCATAAACCCCCCAACCCTTACCACCCTGACTTCCCTGAGCCACCTCGAATCTCGAAAAGGTACGGGAAACATCAAGCTTTTATCCCATTCGCAGTACCAGTAACCAGTAACGGGAACGGACAGGTACAGGCTTGCAATCCATCCCCAAAATATTGTTCAACTACTCTTAGTCTATCTGCAGCCTCAGAGAGACTGACTCTCCATACAATAAAAAAAATACATCTGCCACCGCTACCTTCATTTCACCACTAAACACAATCCACGAGCCATTCCTCGAGATATATTCCAAACTTCCAATACAAAAAGAGGAGACCATCAATTGACGCGCTTTATTTCTGTGGAGAAGAAGGGAAAAAAAAGATATTGACTCTCGAGAGACACTGATACCGATAGCTTTCCTCTGCATTTTACTGGGTTACCATTTACAACGACTTCCCTGTTTACTAGTTATACCCTACGACGGCCATTTGAAATGAGATAGTCTATCGACAAACTCGGCCCTTAAACGGACTGAGCTCAAGGAAAAGCAAAATCCTTTACTCGAGATTAATTTCTGTCGCTGGCTTCCCCCAGTGACTTTAGTTCCTTATTCATGATTCGGGAACAGAGGGCTCCTTCAGGTCCACGACCTGACCTTTCACCCACCAGACAGTAAGATTCACAACCTTCAAGAGGGGAGCCATTCGAGGCGCTCATATTTACTAATATTTTTAACAGAAGGATTTCTGAGAATTATCCTCCCAGTGTAGGCACCGGAGGTTCGCGTCTGATAGCTGGTTCAGAGCCTACACTGCATGCTCCACAACGAAACAATCACACCTTATTTACATTTGGGGGTCACAACGACGATAATTCGACTTCTTACGACTTTTTGCCTTCTCCCAGTTTTGACGACCTGCAAACTAGTATCTCCAATGAACTACAGCTTACAGCATAATATCCGGCAACAGGTGGGGGAGATTCAATGCCGAGAGAGAAGCCTTCAATGGGGGAAATTAAAGCATCTATGAACAACGGGCGAGGGATAGGTTCTGCGCGTGGAGTGTCTGGACCACGACCCGCGAGAACCTCCTCTTTTCAACGTAGGCAGAGTGTGAGCAATCGTCAAGGTAGCATATCTTCAACCACTTCTTCAACTGCATCGGGGAATATGGACCCATCATCTGCTCCCCTAGCTGTTCGGACTCGACGAAATCAATATCCTCCGATATCTGGAAGTGCTGCCTCCAATGCGCCTGCTGCTAGAATACCGCGCAGATCTGTAGGAGGTGCTGAGTCGGATAGCTCAAGCAAGGCAGGGACCACACCAAGACGACGTCCGAGTCTTGCTCCAAGTACATCATTACAATCTTTGTCGGATGCTGCCAATGCATCTGCAAGATTGAATAGTACAGGAGTTCCAAGTTATATGGATGGAGCAAGAGGTACCACTGCCTCGAGTGCAGCTAAAACTAAATCATTGCAACCTCCGAGTAAAGGGCAACCCCAAGTTTCTATTCAGCCTGGCACACCAGATCACAGTAGATCATCATCCCTTGCTGCAAAGTCACCAGGAAGGCCCAGTGGAACAGGAATACCTGCAACCACACCATCATCAACCTCGAAGCGGATGTCAGTCTTGCCAGGTACCTCCCATGCAAGTGGACTTGGGGCTAGAACCATCAGCCCTACGGATACTCGAAGAGCCAATCGATTATCGACTCATCAAGGAAATCCTACTGCTTCGCCAGGTACACCGCCAACTCCACAGCCTGACTCGTATCCGGCATTTACTCCTCGAGGGTCTTCAAGGTCCCCTTCAATGTTACCTCGAAAGGTGCCCACACCTTCATCATCTCGAACTACTCCGGATAGTAACCGTAAGTACAATTCTGCTATTTCAGCTGCGTCGAGTTCAAGCTGTAACACATCTCGAATTACTACAGGTTCCTTACAGCCTCGAGTGTCGTCACTTGCCCCCACAACATCAAGGTTACCAACACCTAAGTCACGAAATGTTCATAGCTCGGCTGGTAATAATGAGGAGGAAGATGTTCCGCCAGTTCCTGCCATACCCAAAGCGTATGAATCCCCCAAAGATTCTCCCATCGAAACTCCGTTTTTCGCCAAGAGGAAATCAAGCATGCCGTTTGATGCCAGTAGTATTAACAGTACTTCAACAAATAGCATTTCTGGTAGGAACTCTGCACGTGAACCAACCAAGATTGAACGAGAGCCAAAGAGGTCGAGGCATGCGCCACCTAGCTCGAATTCAGACCTTGAACAGCAAAAGCAAAATACCGCGACTCCCAAGAAAAAGAACCTTCAACCACTTCGTCTGCCACCCTTGAATTTGTTACCATTAAGCGCTCCTACGGCTGCAAAAGCTGCGGCCATATCCAATCCTGAGCCTTTACACAATGGTGCCATTACACCCCCGCCTAAGCGGACAAATACAAAGACCCCATGTTCGCCCATGACAGCTTCCAAGACCTCGTTCTTTTCCCGTCGCAACGAAGATAAATCGGAGCATCATATGCCTAAAATGCGAAGCAATAGTTCCATCCATCATAGACCTACAGAATCTTCGCAAGTATTTGGAAATAACAGTGGGACAAAGCCAATACCTATAGCCAATAACCGACCACCGCCGCCTAGGGAAACCTCTCCATATCTATCCTCATCTCTTCCCAAGAACAACGCTGGCCAGCATCTCATGCCTCGGTCCAAAACTAGTTGTGATTTCACTACAATGGACACTTCGACGACTGAAAACAAGCCGGCAAGATTGACTGGGCCACGTGCCTTGAAGGTGAATAGATTAGCCAAAACAGATACTCCTGCGGAAGTCTCAAGTCCGGAAGAACCCCCAACGTCGTCTTCAACAACTTCGTTGCGAAGGAAGTTGAGTCTTGGTTGGAAGCGATCTGGATCGAAGAACACCGCCAGCAATGCTCAAGCAACAGGCGGAAGAGAAGCCAATCAACCACCTCCTCCGCCAAAACATGATAATATGCCACCACCTAGATTGCCTGCTTCTTCCACCATGAACAATATGAGTAGCAATAACAAGGAAATTCCTAGTCCTAGTCCTTCGGTCAAGTCAACCACTACTACTACATATCTCAATTCCAGTCGAAGGAAAAGCTCGGTTTCGAGCCTTAATATGATCACAGGTCACGACAGAACAAAGAGTGATAGCTGGGGTTTGAATCGAAACAGTCTGAAGAAAGAGACATCAACTGACTCTATGGCCTCGGAGAGAAATATTCCAACCGCGACTTCTCGAACTACATCTTCTGTTATGCATAGAATGCTCAATCCAAAGGCTTCTAGTACTAGTATTAGACATCAAGATCACTGGACAGCGGAATTAGACAAGGATGATCTTCTGGCGGAAGAGGAGATGAAGAAGCTCGGCAATAAACGAAAGGAAACAGAGACGGCAGCTCGTCAATTAGATGCTCTAAGGAAACGTGCTACTCCTAATGATCGAGCGAACCCTCAACAGGCTCTCAAACTTGTCTCGCATCTCAACATTTACGAGAAAGGGGAAATTGTCGATTACAAGGACATTTACTTCTGTGGGACATCTAGTGCAGCCAAACATGTTGGTCAGCTTCAATCCGATGCCGCCAATTTCGGTTACGATGATGAAAGAGGGGATTATCAAATTGCCACTGGAGATCATCTTTCATACCGTTATGAGATCATTGATGTTCTTGGTAAGGGAAGTTTTGGTCAAGTCGTAAGATGTATTGATCACAAGACTGGAGGATTAGTAGCTATTAAGATCATCCGGAACAAGAAGAGATTCCATCAGCAGGCTTTGGTAGAGGTTAATATCCTCCAAAAGTTGCGCGAATGGGTATTTAATTCCAATCACTTCACTCAGTAGCCAGCTAACAATTATAGGATCCTAAAAATAAGCACAGCATGGTCAACTTTGTTCAAAGCTTCTACTTCCGTGGTCATCTTTGTATCTCTACTGAACTTTTAGATATGAATCTCTATGAGCTCATCAAAGCTCACTCTTTCAGAGGTTTCTCACTTAAGATCGTTCGACGATTTACAAAGCAAATGCTTAGCAGTTTGTTGCTTTTGAAATCAAAGAAGGTCATTCATTGTGATTTGAAACCCGAAAATATTCTGCTTGCGCACCCTCTTCATTCAGAGATCAAGGTTATTGACTTTGGGTCAAGTTGCTTCGAGAACGAGAAGGTGTACACGTACATTCAATCCCGATTTTATCGATCGCCTGAAGTTATCCTTGGTATGACATATGGTATGCCTATAGATATGTGGAGTCTTGGGTGTATCTTGGCGGAGCTTTTTACTGGAGTGCCCATCTTTCCTGGTGAAAACGAACAGGAACAACTCGCCTGCATCATGGAAGTGTTTGGTCCACCGGAAAAGCATTTGATTGAGAATAGTACTCGCAAAAAGCTTTTCTTTGATTCTCTCGGGAAACCACGTCTCACGGTATTTTCAAAAGGACGCAGACGTCGGCCATCCTCGAGATCTCTTCAGCAAACCATCAAGTGCGACGATGAAGTTTTCCTTGATTTCTTGGCACGTTGTCTCAGGTGGGACCCTGAAAAGCGTTTGAAGCCTGATGAAGCTGTTAGGCATGAATTTATCACTGGTCAAAAGGCTACTGCTCCACCTCGTATCAATACTCGAATCGACTCGCCAATAAAGCGACACAATACCACCGCTGCTCCTGCTTCCAATAGACCCCTTCCAGAACCACCTGCTTACAAGAGTGGTTCATCTGTTCGGCCACCCGCGGCAGGGACAAGTCCAAGTAAAGCTCTTCCGCCTCGAAGACAATCCAATGCCACAACAATGACTGGACCTCCTGGACCGAAACGTACAAGTACTGGAACCGTGGCAATTTCTGGTGGTAGCAGCTTGCCCCGAGTCACACGAAGTGTCAGCTCGAAACAGGATTTAGCATCAGCGGGGGCATCGGCAGCTATGAGTAGTCGGCGAGCATTATAAAATATGTAATGTATGAAACGAAAAGTGTTGAGAATGAAAAAATCATTCATACCACTCATTGGGTACATAAGGAGCGGATTATACGAATAGACGAGTTTTTATTACTTCATTGCCATTTTCTTTCTTTCGTTTGAAGTTGTCCTTTATTGCATAGCAGCGAGGTCGGCCTTAGCATTTTTCTTTTCTTATTTTTTTCTTGTCACATGTCTTTCCATGATGCATACCCACTGCGCAACAATTATACATACCTCATTCGTTCAAAAGCATAATGCGAATCGTATAACTTTAGCTGAAGTCTTTCATTTGATATACTGAAAGTTAATCAGGCGTTCTTGTGGCAGCAGGGCTGTAAGCTGGAACAATCAGGAGTATCCTTTTTGTGGGCGGACCGCGCATTCATTGATACGCATATAAACACTACTATAATTTAATTTGACGTCTTTCATTCACGAAATTATTTACTGGGAGTTTGGGAGTTTTTTAATTAAGAAAAGATGGGCTGGAGGGAGAAGGGGGAGGTGGAGTGGAAAAAGATTTGTAGGGAGGAGGAAGCTTGTTTGAGGAAGCTTGTTTGCACGTAGGGGAGCTTGTTTGCATGAATGAGCTTGTTTGTATGGAGATTCCGGTTCGTGGTGAATGCAATGCATTGTAAAAGGATGGAAGCGGGTACGGATTGGAATTGAATTGAATGATAGGGAAATGATGAATAGCATTGAGATGAATAAGATGAATAAACTATGTATATTAATGTTTTGTACTCTTTTCCTTCTCTGACGATGACGATGATGATCTTGATGTTGGTTTTGATATTTTTGTTGATGTTGATGCGGCTGTTGTGTGGGTGTGGGTGGGAAGTTTGAAGTTTGAAGCTTGAAGTTTGGAGTTTGAAGCTTGGTCTGCTAGCTAGATAGATTTTAGGTTATTGCATTCATGCTCTTGTCACTTATTACTTGTGGAGGATGAAAATTTAAATTGTAGGGTAGCTGGTTTGTTGGATGGATGAGTGAATAGGTGAATAGGTAGCTGAATAACTGAATGAATAAGCGGACTAAAGGAACTCTTGGGTTTTTTTGGATATCGTTTTGTGCTGTGTTGCATTGTGTTGTGTTACATTATATTATATGGTTCCTACTACGGATTGTTGTGTCATCATCATCGTATATATCGTTGTGCGTTTTGTGTCGTGTGTGTTGTGCGGTTTAGCTTTGGATTTTATACTGGTAATGGAATTGGTATTGGTAGCGGTATTGGAAATACCTACCTACCATTCATTCGTTATATGCAAAGTGTATAGATAGCTTCCACGCTCTTGTTGTGTTTTAGTAGTAGAACATAATGTGTAAGACAGATTCTCTCCTAATACCATATCCACACAAGCCAGAAGCAGATAATCGAAAGAATATAAAGGTGACTTTTTAGTCCTCTCCCTACACAAATAGATTTCATCCACTTTTCATTGTAATGTCATATCATTGAGTTGTTAAACTATACCGCCTCCTCAATCTCCAATAATATTTTATCTCCCTTCCTTCAACGACATTCATTCAAATATCATATCCATTCATACTCCTACGTTACTCCCACCCCACTCTCATTCTCATTTCCCTTAAATTAAGAGAATACCCACTCAAATCGTTAAACCTTCTTATTCTCGTATAACCTGCTACCAAAAATTGAACATCCATTATCAATCCATCATCCATAGAAATTATCATTAAGGAGAGTCGTCGACTCGTAAAGTCATAATATATCATGCGTATCCGTCGTAGGTGTGTATGTATGTCGTCCAAAACCATCTTCCAAAACTGGGTAAGAAATCGCCAAAAAGTCCTCCATCATCAGGAGTAAGGAATGTATCATATCTTCATCCCTTGTCTCCTCCGCATCCACATTTCATTCCTTTTTCTCAAACATATGAGCACTTAAAGAAACCAAGCAAGCACAGCACCCGCTGCTGCGAGACCACCTGCACTGAGGATATTAGCAGCACCTGTATATTCAGGTGCACCAGTTCCGGTAGCAGTTTTGGTTGGTCCAACGGGTGTAGCAGTTGCGCTTCCGCCAGCACCCGATCCACCAGTTGTACCATTGTGAACTCCAGAGCTACCAGCCCCAGATCCACCACCAGATCCACCGCCAGATCCACCACCCGAGCCTCCTCCCGAGCCACCAGTTCCGACAGCGGTACTGACAGCGGTACCGGATGAAAAGATGACAGTGGTAAGACCCGATGATGGGTCGATAACAGGAGTTGTAGAGACAGTAGGCGCTGTGATTAATGGAGGAATCACAATAGAAGTTGAGACAGTGGGCGATGTAACAGATGGGAGAACTACTGGGGTGGATGTAGGACAGAAGGTTGTGGTGTAGGTTATGAGTTCGGTTGTTGAACCCTCGATGATCGTTGATGTACCGGTCGATGTTGTAGTTGTTGAACCGTTGAGAGATGAGGTAGCGGAAGGGGTTGGAATGGGTGTGCAGTTGGGAAGGGTGAATGTACCGTTGAAGTTACCGGAGGCACCTTGGACGATACAGCTAGGAGTTGTTAGTCGTGTGATATCCAAGACCAATAGTCAAAGTTGAAATGAAATGAGAAATTCAAGGATGGTCGATGAGATTTGAAGTGGAAGCTATAATATGAGATAACGAAATGAGATGTAACAACATACTTTTTAGAGCAAGCGGCATCTCCACTCTTCTCACTAGTCTCCCAACATGGTGAGTAGTTCACACCATAAGGGAAGTATCCGGCAAGGTTATCATCACAGTTTCCTGGTTGACCAATCCCATTTGTACATCGAATGATGATAGGACCACCGAGAGATGAACTTGCGCAGTAAGCACCGTTGGCAATAGGGCACGAGAAGGTTCCGGTAGTCGAGTTACTATAGTGATGTTAATTCAGTTGAATCTAATGAAGGAAGAAAAGATCTAAAGTATTGATCTAAGGCTGGAGGAGTAACTGACTAGGTAACTTGAGCACTGCTTATACCAGCGAGAGCAGCAACTGCTGCACTAATAGTAGCCAACGACTTCATTGTTTTTGATCTTTGATTCAGTATGTTATGGATTGATTATCGTCGTAACCAAAACTTTCATCCACTAGATATCGGTGTTGAGTTCCAAGAGTACTAGGTATTGTAGTAAGTGTTGAGTGTGGGACCAAACGATTGTGTAGATGATTGATGTTTTTGTTTACTTTGAAAATTAACGACAGACAGTAAGGTTTGATGCGACTATGCGCTTTGTTATGATATTATGTCTTTTGGAAAGTAATATGTACGTTGATGTAAGAGGAGATAAGAATTCCTTGGGGAAAGAGGGGGATTGCATTTTATATGTACATTGCGTGGAAGGCAAGAAGTAACTGCTGATCAACTTGACTGGCAGGTATATATTGCTCAATATGGAAATACGGTAGCTTTCCTCCTACTTCACATCTATTTAGGCGGGACCAAGAGACGAGGCGCTCCTGCATTTTTTTATCGTGTTCATTGATCCCCTGCAGGAAAGATGCGGGATTTCATGGGTCTTTCTGAGCAGAGCAAAAAGACAGGAAAGTAAGAAACATCTTGTTAAGTAGGTAAGCAAAGAAAAGAAGAGATGGGCAAATCAGGTGTCATCAAACATGATGATATCTCACGAGTCAACGATTCCAAAAACTAAGCCTCTCACCCAAAACTCGGTACTTCCGATTGTAGGGCTAGGTTCCTCGTGCCTTTGTACCTTTTTTGTCTCAGATATGAGGCTATTTCTAGCAAGACTCCTGTTTGCCCTCTTGTATCATGAATTCAATTTGTCTATATTGAATGAAAGAACAAGGAAGATGAGAAAAGACACCGAGTTGTGCCGAAGATTCATCAATAGTGGCATGGTATAGTATAATGCCTCGTACTTGTCATCATTCCATTTATTGGATGCTGAATCGATCCATACCGGATGAGTTGGTTGTACGGGTCGATTCAAGCGATGAGTAGATGGAAATATACCTTGGCATCCTGATAACCCATTTGTTGGCAGGGTTGTACTGCATTTGAAGACCACAGTATCTGGCATTCTGAGAATCCTGTAGTGATGGTATTCAGAAAAAGATTGTCGGTCGCTTGAGCGAAACGAAAGGAAAGAAAATCGACAGGTGGTAAGATATAATATTTGTATGATGAAAGATAGTGGTGTGGCTGGAATGAAATATGTTTGGCTACCTAGCCATGAGACTTTGATCCGCTTATTCATCGCGGGGTAGTTCTTGAAGTAGTCTGAGAAATGGCGTGAGTTAACAGTCGACATCAACAATCAACATCATATCTACGTTTGCCCCCTTCATTTCAATTAATTATATACATATCTTATAATCTATAACTCAAGAACTTTCTCACCATTTTATCTTTACAAAGTATAACAACTACTCCAATTTCAAATCTTCGCATCTCGAATTAACACATCCCACCTTTCTATTCTCACATAGAAAACAACCCCGGGTCCAAAGACAAACACACCTTGGTAGCGTCGCCCCGAAAAGATCCCCAGACCTCGTATTCAAGATTCTTGCCAACACCATGTACGATTCTACCATCACATTTACCTTTGATACCATTTGTCCATGGTAAGTCGTCTCCGTAAAATCCTCTACATTCCTTCCTTTTCTATCTTTTTTTCTTGATTCATTGCGATTTTCACCATCAGCACATTGCATATGCGGGTGATTATCCAAGCACATTTTGATGTAATACTATATCAAGAGTATGACTGATCGTGTTGGTCGCAACTAGGACTTATCTTGCCAAGAAGAGGTAAGGATATTCAATATTTCATTGGTCTATTATTGGAAGTCTGAGAATACGGATTACTAACTGCAGCAACGTTACTTAGATTGGATGAAGGTAAGAATTGGGTTTTTCTTCCATGTTAGAAGTCGGTTGAGAACTTGAGATGATACCCAAATATCCAAAATACCGGAAACGGATTGGGAAAGGATATCACTCACGTGATGATGATCAACGTCGTCTCCTCCCCCGCCCCTACAATCTCTCAGGTCCATACACATCTCCATCTACTAACAATCCCTTTAGCACTCCGTGTCGTCCGTTCAACAGATGCAGTTTCGAAAGTTAACTTCACCATCAAGTTTTCACCATATCAATTATATCCCGGGGCCAGCAAAGAAGGCGAAGATAAATATGCTTGGTATCGCAAATCTCGTTACGGAGATTCTGAGGACAAGATGGAAATGTATATCAAGTTGATGACTGCATATGGAAAATCCGCAGGTATAGATTACAAATTCGGTGGTACAGTTGCCAATACTCTCGATGCCCATCGAGTTGTTCAACACTTCCAACAAGAAGATTTGAAAGTTGGTGGTCCGGAGACAGCGGATAAGATCGTCATGGCGTTGTATCGAATGTATTTCCAAGAAGAAAAACATCCTAGTAGTAAGGAAACATTACTTGCAGCCTGTAAGGAAGCGGGGGTGGATGAAGGAGAAGCAAAGAATATCATTGAGGATGAATATGAGGGGTTGATGGATGTGAAGAATCTGATTAGAGAGGCGGAGGGGAATGGTGTGGACAGTGTACCGGTTGTTAGCGTTGAAGGTAAGAGGAGAGATATAACCTTGACTGGAGCACAGGAGGTTCATGACTATGTGAAGACGTTGGAGCAGATTGTTAAGGAGAGCGAGTAAATGGTTGATGGGGGTAGTACTTTCGAGAAAAGTTGTGTGATTTATCATTCTTGACTGTGAAGCGATTTATCAAGGGCTCAGTGGAGGTGGATGTATTGTGTGCCTCTAATTATCACTCTCGTTGTTATCTCTGTGTTTTGTTATTCATGTGATCTCGAAAAGTGCCATCGTTGTGCGTTTTCATTTGCTTCGTATTGCATAAATTCTTCCTAGCCTACTATTGTTCTACCAGTACGCAGAATTAGAGAGAATTGTTTAAATTGTTTAAATTGTTCCCCTCTATCGTCCTTCTTCTCTCACTCAGCGTAGAGCAGTTTCCACGTCCATAATTGCTAGTAAATCCAAACTGCAGTGTGCAAGTCCAATCAAAAGCTCTAAAAATCAAGGGAAATTTATTATACCAAGTTAGAAATTCTAAAACTATCCTCTTTCTCAAGGCAATCCTATTACGATTTTACGAGAGTATATATTAGTCAATTTGAAATTCATCCTTCAAGATTTGTAAAGATTGGAATTGCCTCTAGGGCGATGCTGTGATTGATCGGATCATGCTTGAAGAGCCTCAAATATGGAACAAATCCATAGAGCGACTAGCAAAAAGCTTGTTTTCAGCGCTAGTTTCTGGATTCACATCGATATCATGTTTGGGGAGTTGTCAGCAAGTAACAGCCCTATCAGTATCTCTGATACTTGTTTATGCTGTACTTTTACTATTTTCTAACATGACTGAAGTTTTCTATACACTTTGAGATGAATATGTAGATGTTAGTTAGTATCTTTATGTGATTATCTGGAATACCATCAGATGTTCAACAATACAATACTCTCTCGCTTACTCAAACTCAAATTTCAATGTTGAGACTTGAGAAACCTCGCAAGTTTTACTTCAACAAGAGATACAGAACCAGCAAATAGCTATATCTTTGTGAATCTCTAGCGGGGGGTAATCTGTACTTCTCTTCAACATGTCTGTTCACTTGTCAAGGCAAGAAATGCAATCAAAAGTTATCAATATCGTTTTCGAAACCGAGTATCAAGATGACATCAGACGTGCAACTAAAGTAAGAGTAAACCCCTATTTTCTCTAGCTTCAACTTGATTCTGCCAGTAAAAATATGTGTAAATCATAAAATCTTACTTTGCCTGCAAAAAAACCCTCAAATACATGAGTTATTAAGTCAGTTTTAGTTATTATAAATTTTTTTTTTTTCTTAAGATTTTCATAACTTTTTAACCCCTTTATCCTAGATCTAAAGGCACAGAATGGGATTCGAAGAGAGGCATCTGACTTAACATTAGACGTGCAAAAAAACTCCGTGTTTGAATCAAGCCGTTTGTTGCATATCTTGGATCGTGACGTTTCTAGCTTTGATATCAACTCTTGGTGTTACAAAGATTGCTACTACTCTCAGTACTGAAATGAATCCGTAGTCAATAATCTCTCATTCCTATTTAATGCTTTCTCAACATATTGAAATTTAGCTCGTAGCTTGGTGAGAGGAAGCGGTCAAAATAGCCTCTGATATCTGAATATGGCAAGAACGACTTCCTCATGTTAAATACATTTTCGCTGCACTTTCCTGAAAAAAGCTCCACCTTGCAGGAGATACTGAAGCAAGTGTGATCTTATTTTCTTCGTCTTTTCTGCCCATATTTAGAGAATTGTGAGTCTATAATCGATTTGTATATTTTCATCAGCATTGTTAGTAAGTTTGGTTTCTGGAAACTTGAGATTGAACGGTTTATAATTATAGGAGACCTCTTAAACTACTTTTCATTCTATTCTCAGTCCTTGGATAGAAGGCAATATAAGTTTTTTGTTGACGATTATCATTTTTGCAACAGCAATCAAGGGACGAAGAGGTTGTTTGGCGTGTTGAGAGTGGTCTTCTATTGAATGAGACGTACAGCGAAACTCTTGTATCTTGAGTGAGTATATTCACTTTCTCCTATCTCCACTATAACCTCGACTTCTACTTCTACTTCAGTCTTGAAGTTTTTTAGACTTTCTCTTCAACTCGATTTATTCACAAACTCGAAGTTCGTCGATTCGGCACAATCCTCAAAGCTATTACGCAATCTAGCCTTTTTGAATTTTACATAAACCTCGATTGATCTCAACCAAATCAACCATCCCGATATTCTCCAAGATGTCGTCAACCCCCTCTCCCAAATCCAATGGTACTTCGTTTCCAAATTCCAACATCCCTCGCCCTTCTGAGGATACCGACATGCAATCTATTCCCGAAATTACCATATCCAATCTTGCAGGTGTTGACACCCCAATTAATTCCCCAACTCCACTTTTCCTGCCTGGAATAGAATCATTTATTCAGCGAGGAGCTATTGAGCGAGCTAAAAATTCATATTTGGTTGAGCTCCGATCTGCCCGTACAACAAATACTACGGTTAATTCTACCGATTTACCTGCTTCTCCTAATTCTTCCAGACGACGACAGCTTCGAGACAACGAGGCTTTACTCCTTCTGGGCACTGGAAGTAGTATATCACCTGGTGGTACCATGAGTATTCGCAGCCCCACGTTAGGTGAGCAAACACGTGCGGTCGCAATCCCCGGAATGGATTTCCAATTACTTGACGATGACATGGATACTGAGCTCCCCACGATACCTGAGGTAGTACATGTCGTTGAAGGACATGATTCAAGCAGCAGAGTTCGAGCAATCAGACGACCTCGCAGAAATCGGCGTCCGGGAAACCATTCTCGCAGACAGGTGATCACTAGAAGAAACCGACCTTCTCGAAGAAACGCCATGGACGCAGTATTGGGTCGTCCAGTCTTGACTTCCATTCTTAATCGAGAATCTACAAACGCATTAAGCTCAATCTGGCCTCCAAGTAATCAAGATGCAGATGCGGATGATGAGGCGGTGAATCTGGATCCACCTCTACCGGATCCAGCTATGAATCTAGATACCTTTATCGCGCGGAGAAATGTTCGCAGTCGTAGCGCATTATCTAATGTAATGTCTACAAGCGATATGGAATATGAACATCAAGAGATGCTCAGTACGAATACCGATCTGAGTTACAATTCCGAAACACTTCTTGGGAATTTGCAAGCAGGAGACTATAAGGTTCCTACAGATCAAAGGGAAAGAAGTGCACTTGGTACTTTCACAACACCTGTGAATACAGATTCGCCTTCGGTTGCATCAACATCGACATCCATATTTCTATCGAGTAGTACGACAGAACCACAAACCCGGTCCCGAGTAACAGGGACTGGAAATACGACAGTGAGTTCTCGCAAATTATCTCAAGATGCATCGGTGAGATTGTGGAAAGCGATGTATCGAACTAACTACAAGAAGCAGCAGGATCTGGACACGATGAGGGAAGAAGGCGTGGATGATATACCGATTGCGGGGTTGTCGATAGGGGGATCATTTCGGAGATAGAAAGTATGTGATGGGTAATGGATGATGGCGAATGGGTAATGAATAGGGATTGGGATTTCGACGATACTCACATTCCGGAGTGAGATTTCATCCGTTCGCTGCGTTGCCGCCTTTGGATACCGAAACTGATACGAATACTGAGTAGTTACCTAGTCAATTTCGAAACGAACGATAGTCTTGGATGGTACGACGTGTTGAAACTAGAAACAGAGAATAATAGAGATGAAATGACAGCGATGGTATTATTATGAAACTTGATTTTCTAGCTTTTATGAAGTATGAAAGCAAAAATGCTTAAGATGCCTACTTAAGGGACAATAGCGAGAGCGAAAGTTTACAGAGATTGATTGATTGATTGATTGATCGATCGACAGATAGATAGATAAATAGATATCAAATAGCATAGTATAATATGCCTACCTATTCGCTATTTGTTTTGTAGTTGATTTTGTAGTTTGTGTGTTGTGGTTTCTGTTTTGTAGTTTGTAAAAAGAGTGGATTGAATTGTTTATCCCCTTTGCTATTTACAGATGGGTATCTAGATAGGTAGGTAGATAGATAGATATCCTCTCCAGTTCATATAGATACAGATACAGATACAGATAGATAACATAATACTCTCCTCTTCCCTCCCCCTCTCCTCCCTCTTCCCCTCCCTTCCTCTCCTCCCTTCTCTCCCCCTTTGCCCTCCAAAAAAAACTGAAGAAAACTTAATGAAAACTTTATATACTAATTGATATATCTAATATCTAATACTTATACCTAATACATAATATCTAGTATTCAATTACTCACTTCCTCACTTGTTTACTTATTCATTTACTTATTTCCTTATTTACTTACATACACACTTACACACTTACTCACTTATTTCCTCACTTCCTCACTTCCTCACTTCCTCACTTCCTCACTTCCTCACTTCCTCACTTCCTCACTTCCTCACTTCCTCCAATCTCCAAATCCAAATCCAAATCCAAATCCAAATCCAAATCCAAATCCAAATCCAAATCCAAATCCAAATATAAAGACCTCGGGATCTATAAATCAATAAGAAATTACCCCTCCCTCCCTCCTCCCTCTCTCCCTTTCTATCTCCAGATAAGAATCCAAGAATTCCAAGTATTGCTTGAGAAGTAGAGAAAGAGAGAAGAAGTAGAAGAAGAGAAAAAGAGAAAAAGAGAAGAAAAAAAAAGAGAAAAGAAAAAGAATCAGAATTCCCGCAAAATCCGAGAAGCTTCCACCGTGTAACTGAGTACCCAATCAGAACCTACTACAATCTACTACAATCTAACATTCACCATCACATCCACAAACAAGTCACCAAACCAATACAATATTCCGATTCCATTCCATTTATTTGTTCAATCCTATTCCACCTGCTTCCTTTCCTCCTATCTCCGCCTATTGGTTCTATTCCACATTATGCCTCACCCTCTGATCGAATCTCAACTTCTAATACTTCACCATCTTATTGCATCTCATCTCACCCCATATCAAATAATCGACTACCAAATTCATCCATGCAACCTCCGAAAAAATAGACAAGAAAAAGACAAGAAACATAAAATATACACACCAAACGCAAACGCAAATAGGGTATCCATACAAAAAAACCAATCCATCCCAACCAAAATCTTCCCAATAATCCCACCAACGCCCTACAAATTATATATAGATAAAAAGAAAAATGACAAGAAAAAAGGTACACTCCACAATATCATACCCATAAAATCCGTCTCCAAATTCAACAAAGAAAATTAACGAAAGAAACTCTCCCATCACATAATAAAATATTAAAGGTGATTGATACATCCATATCCATACTCCGATTCCAAATTATCATGTTGAACTTCAATCTTTGCCTCTATTATGCACCCAAGACTCTCAATACCTAGGTATCATCATCATTCCTCCAAAACCTCCGCTAAAGCATCTCTATCAACTAAATCCGGGACTACCTTACTAGGCGCTTTTTCCGTTTGTCTAAACCCCGGAATCGGTCCTTTCTGATTAATCCCCGCCGCTCTGCCCAACATAGCTCTGAGAGGCTCTTGCGTTATGGAAATAGATGGTGTGCTCACAGCCCGAATAGTCGGTGGAGGAACGGGTACATGAGCGTTCGAGGAACTTCTAAGATCATTTGTTGATTTCGCAGGAGACATTCCCCAGCGACCAAAGACCCAACCACCGACTTTCTTTCCTTGACCAGTACTACTATTATTGCCTTCGTTTGATGAACTGGATAGGATAGAACTTCGATCATTACTTGTTGATCTCGGTGAGTTTGAGTGTCCAATGTTGGAACGAAGATAACTCGTACTGTCATGACCGGTTCGAGATAAAGTAGGTCGAGCTGTAATCATAGACGCACCAGTAATAGTTTCGGTAGAGTACGTCATTGTTTGAGTTGAAAGTCTAGATTGTGGTCTTATTAATGAGCCGACCGAAGTCATATTTAATTGCGACGGTCGAGTTTTTAATGTATGAATATCGATGCCTGAAATCGAAACAATCGATTCATGAGATGAAGAACGGTGTAACCTAGGACCAAATTGACGAGGTATCCACTCATCAATCGTATTATCAGAGACATCTGAAGTGGTAGGATTTGTAGAATCATCCATGAGAGAAGGAACTCCAGTAAATTGTAGGCCCGAAATATCATGAGAATCATCATCATCCTCCTCTTCGTGAATTATATTATGGGGTTGAAAATTAGAAATAGCAGAAAAGCTTCTGTTTTAAACTTCAGATGGACGCTTTCTATGATATGAAGGATGAACTCGAGGCGACAATGGGTCGATACTTGAGGTAGGCGATGTCGGACGCGATGAATCAATATCGAAACTTCGATCGAATAGAGCACTACTTCGATACATAGATTGTGGAGATGATGGCACGGATGAAGGAGCAAATTCTGACAATTGACTCGATTGAACTGACCATCGATGATTCGTATTGATGGGACTTGGGACGGTGACTGCTGTTTGAGCCAATATAGCATTCTCTGCGCCTCGAGAAATTCGTGGAGATTGTGGGCTTCGAGTGAGTGGAGGGAAAATACCAGAACTCAAAGAAGTTCGCTTCTTTTTCGGCTTGCGCGCTTCGTCTCTCTTTGGTATATGGTAATGGTGATGGATGTGAAGTGCTTGGGAAATAAGTTGTGGTTCCTGTGGTCGTTGTTCGGAATCCTGTTCGCTTGGCGCAAGTTCTGCCCCTAATTTCCGCTGCTGAGCTACATTGTCAACATCCTCCGAGCACATCGGTTGATGCATCAATAGTTGTTCTCGTAATGTTTGTACTTCATCATTCGAATTCATCAACATCTCTCTTAACTCCACTATCCCAAGTTGTAAATTCGCATTATCCTGTAAAATATCTTTCACAAAATGCGAGACAACACTGGTACCGTGCTTGCCTCTGCCTGATGTAGCGGCAGCCGCACCCTTCAAACGACAAGCAGCCGTATCCAATTCTCGTTCAACTGTCCGTTGTCTCTCCATCCGACCCAAAATTTCCACATGTCGTTCCCTCTCTTCTTGTGCTTCTCGTTCAATTCTCTCCAATTGATCCTGCAAATCACACAATCCTCGTTCCGCTCTCTTCCATCTCAATATCGCCTTACGTTCTTCGGCAGCCGTATGTATAATGGTTTTTCGTAACGTTTCTTGTTCTTCCTCCAAGATTGCCAAATCTCTCTCTAGTTGATATGTTCTCGAAGCTAACGTTTCGAGACGTTTCATTTCGGTACGCGTACTTTGTAACGTTGACTCGAGCAATTTGATCTGAACTTCGGATTCCTCATAACTATCATTGAGACCTTCGAGCTGATCTAGCAAAGCCTTATTCTCCTCAATCGTCTTTTCATTTTTCATTTCCAATTCCTTCTTATCCACTTCCAACTGCTCGATCTTCGCCGTCATCTTTGCTCGTTCTCGTTCCGCATCGAGCATATAATGTTCATGTCTTTCTAACAAAGCCTGCAGAGCAAAAGTCAATGATTGATTCATCTTCCTAATAATTATTTCCCGCGCCCCCACTCCTTTCGCATCCATTTAATTATACATAAGCGCGTACGATAACGCTGGTTTGTAAACAAAGAAAGAAGATTAGATTAATTTAAATCGAGGCCAAAAGTAAATAATCCAAGAACCCAAGGTCACAGTATCCACTTCCCCCAAGTAAAATCTCTGCTACCTTTAATTTCCCCTGAGGTTTGACGATGTGAAGGGAAGGGAAGAAGAAAGGAAGAAAGATTGAGTCGAGGAATGGAGAAAGATCAATGGTAACATCAACACAAGAAAATTGAGAAACCCGATGGAAAGAAATCATTCATACCTGACCCATTTGAGCAGCTAATGTCACATCTCCCTCCAACTTATCCAAGACCTCGCCATTGTGAAGGAGAAATGCGCACTCTCTGCGACCACAACAACATTTCAGTGTGCTACGTTCTTGTTCATCCGATATTGGAATGTGGTCGATTAAATCTGATAAATGTGCCATAATGCGGGCGTTTTCTTTCTTTCCTGGTGTGCAGACTAGATGGGAAGCTAGAGAAAGTGGCTGCGTTGTCCCTCTGGCTGGCTGAAGAAGAAGAATGAATACCTAGTAGGTACAGGTACAGGTACAGGTACAGGTCCAGGAACAGAAATTTCGGGATCTCAGGGTTTCAGGGTTGTTGGTTGAACTTTGATTTCTTAAATGTAAAGTTTGAAGTTGTGCTTCCTTGGTGGAGTGTTGTACTCTCCTGATAACATGGTCGCGGATTTATTTATTCCATTGTATTTATTATATAATCTAGAATATAGGTAGTTTCCGGTGAATGAGGGGGGGGGG
>PQXJ01000134.1:0-59286 GCA_004786225.1 Botryotinia narcissicola | reverse complement strand
GGGGGGGGGGGGGGGGGTTTGTGAATGTCTTTTGTGAATGTTTTACGAAAAGGAAAGGAAAGGAGAGGAGAGGAGAGGAGGAAGGATAGGTATACTAATTATAAAACGTTGTATAAACAAGAGAGCGAGGGAGGGAGAGAGGGAGAGGGGCAGGGTCGAGATAGAAATGATTGTGAATCTTGTGAATCTCGTGAATCTTGTGATGGTTAAGAAGAAGAGGTTGGTTTACCAAGTAATATGATTTGGATACTTTTTGGATTGAAGATATAGACCAACTGTCGCATGGTATTGTCAGTATTGTGGGAATTACTCACATGCATTGCATCTTTATCCAAGGTACATCGGTCGGATGTACATGGCATGGAGCATGGAGCATGGAAAGGCACAGGCACGCTCGACACGGTAGACACGCTCGACACGGTAGACACGCTCGACACGGTTGAGAGAGATCATATTGGGGTTCACCAGGTTCACATTCTTTTAATCAGGTACGATCGATGCGTGATTGGCTTATGAAGATGAGATTGGTGTAGATTAGGATGCATAAGTCGAGATTAATCTACATTAATGTACATTTCATAGGTACCGGTATGGACCCATCCACATACATTCTTATCCATTCACATACCTTAGTCTACAATCAATACCTGAAAGTAACCATTCAAAGTTCGTCATAGAACAACTGTTCCTTGTTAGGAGTGCTGGAACTGGAACTATGTGAAAATAGGTACAATAATGCTTGTCCATTGTACTCGGTGCCGTGTAACTAAGAGAGAAAAAATATACATCATCAAATTTGGGGGGAAGAAGAAAAAAGAAAAATAAGAAAAATAAGAAAAATCAAGGGGAAGATGAAGAAGTCGGTCAAACCAGCGTCCTTTTCTCTCTTTCCCTCTTTTCTTCCTTTCTTCCTTCCTTCATTCATTGATGATCTGGGAAAGCTTGGGTGTTTGTGATCCAAGTCCTGGGTAAATATTCCACGAGAAACGAAACCCGAGACATGGAATCCATATTATGAATGAAGATCACGCGTTACGAGTCAGCCATCACCTATCAGCTATCATTTCCGTCTCCTAGTTCAATAGAGCAAGCACGAAATCACATGGTAGTAATCAATACAATAAATACAATCAATACAAATAAATACATGTTCTGTTGGTAAGTCAACCAAATATTGGATGAACCCTTCAACTTATGAATATGAAATCCGATTCCAATTCCGATTCCAATTCCAATTCCGATTCCGATTCAAACTTCACATTCAGGAATAAATATATATATATAATCTACCCAGATACAGATAATACCCAAATACAAAGAATACCTACCTATCTACCTACCTACACACACAATCCCCATCCCAATCCCCATCCCATCACACAAAAAAACCAACACCACGGTAGTGGAGAAACATACCTACTCTACTAGTAGCACTAGTAATTATTTGAACAACAATGTACTTCACCTTCTTCATCTACTTCATCTACATCATCTACATCATCTCAGCACCTGTATCACCCACCCCCGTCCACCTGTACAACTGTACAAGCCTAAACTTTGATAAACGATGCGAACGTACATGGTGTCTTAGATGAATGAGAGAGCAACGCACGGTCGAGACTCATTTTGGGACTTTGGCTTTGCGACTGGGATTGGGATGGATTGCATAAAATAAAAGTCGTGTATGATAGAGAGCTGGTGTTAAGTGAAAGGTGATATTTGATGTTTAGTAGGTATTATTTAATATTGATCAAAAGGAATAGATGATTAGGATCTATCTGTTCTGTTATGGAGTGCTTGTTAGGTTGTGGTGTGAATAGATATCTAGTAAAGAGATCATCTTAATTCAATCAACCCCCAGCAAAACACCACATCACACACAACCTCCCAATCCCCAAACATCACAAAACAAAAAAAGAAATTCCCTCACCTTCACTTTCACCCTCATCCTCACTCTCCCCATTAAATCTCTCTCATCACATCACATCACCAACTACCAAGTTCCAAACTACAGTACCAACCAACCAGCCCACCCCGTACCAAGAAATCCCATCCAATTCAGCGGTCTGCTCCTCTAGCCCATCTAGCCCATCTCCCTTCTAGCCCGTGACTCTCACCGTTCTTTCCAAGGTTCCAAGTATCTATAGTCTACATATATACATATATACGTTCATACATATGTGTACATGCAGATAGGTAGGTACATATACATATACATGTACGTCCTTCACCACGCTGCACGCTGCACGCGGTCTTTTCGGCTTTGGTATGTTGGGATGTAGGTATGCAGGCATGCAGGATTGTGGGGCGGGATGTTGCGGATGTTTTTCGATTTCAGTATTGTTTGGAGATGGAGATGGAGATGGATGTGTTTATTTTTGGTTTGAGGTTTGGCAGTAGTGAGAGGGGGAGGGAGGAATGAGAGGGGAAGGTAAGGGAAGAGAAGAGAAGGTGGATATTCGGTATGGTATTGTATTGAATGGATGAATGAATGTATTTGGTTTGTTTGGGGGAAGGTAAGAAGGGAAGAATACTAATCTCTATGCAGCATTTATAAGTTATACCTATACACAATCTACGCACAACACAAATCCAAAATCTATCTGCAAAGGACATACAATCATCTCAAACAAACCAAACCATGACACTTCATATTCCCACCCCAACCCCCCTTCACATCTTTTCCCCTTTCCCACCCATCCCATAAACCTCCACCATCCTCTCCCCAACCGCCTCCCCACTCCAATAAGCCCCCGTCGTCGTCCCCAACGCAATAAAAGGCGCCGTATGCTCCCCCGCAAACCACAATCTCCTCTCCGGCACCCCCTCTCTCAAAACCTTCACATCCGCATCCCCCTCGCGCAACCCCACTTGAAAATTCGTATAACTTCCGTTTCCCGCCAGATCATCATTGACCCACGTCGTACCCACACAAGACAATGGTGTACAATCCGCATTCCCCTCTTCATAGTTAGGGAGCAGTGAATAGTAGGGTTGGAAAAAGGAAACCAGGAATGCGTCTCTTTCCGCGGAACTACCCAGTCTCGAGAGGGTGTGCGCGAAGAGTTGAGATTGCTCGCCGTAGATGTAGAGGAGCAGCGTGGGGTGTGCATTTTCGGGAGTGAATGAGGAGAGCGGTACAATTTCTTGATGCCATTTGTGAGGATTGGTGGTGCGGGTGTAGGTGGGAGCGAGCCATTGGGTGAAACCGTCGAAAGTTTGGGCGGAGGGAGGGAGGTTGGGATTGCTCCAGAACGCGTGGGGAAAAGTGATGTAGACCTAGGAGATTGTCAGACTGAAGGTTTTGGAATGGGGTAAGGAGTGCGCAAACTTTTTCGAGACGGCCATAGCCGAGGGAGTCAATGGCGGAAAGAAATCGGGTGGGGAGTGCAGGTTGGAATGCTTGCTTGTTTTTCTTTAACCAGCCGAGTGGTGTGGTCATTACTACTTCATCGAATTCTAGGCTTTTGCCGTCATCGGTGAATACGGTGACATTTCCTGAATTTGTTTCCACGCGAGTTACTTTTGTTAAGTATTTGATTTTTGCATTCTCCAAAGCTGGTTTGGCGACCTGAGCGAGGATGTTCTTGTATGTTCCAGCGACGAAAATATTTGCTAATTCACGAATTAGTCCACTCATGCTCAGAATTTTTTCAGCTACTCAAAAAATGGCATAACACTTCAATATTTATGCATCGCAAGTATGACCTTTGACAATTTGGAACCATGAGAAATAACTTACCTCCGTCGATTCACTCTTCTAGCCAAAAGAATTTCAAACTTTTCTTCTTCACTGAACTTCCGACAAAAGTTCCCCATATGTCAGCAAATTGAATCAAAACTCTTCTCTTCTCCGCATCATCGGGATACTTTTCCAAAAGTTTCTCTTCAATAAAATCACAAAGACTCTTATCAGGATCAATACTCTCCGAATTTTCCTCCGAATACTTAAACGCCCCATGAATAATCTCCCACACTTCATTCATCATTGCATCTCCATCAGCAAGAGGCTTCCCATCTTCTCCGAACCATATTCCCTTTTCAGCCCACGTATGCACTTCCGTATTGGTACTCTTGGCCATATCCAATAATGGTTGATCGTCGCTACCGTGAAGCCAATTTGCTCCCAGATCGACCAATGGGCCGGATGGCAAATTTATTTGATGAACTCGGCCACCGATTCGATCACGACCCTCGAGGATTGTAACGTCAAAGCCATGTTGGAGTAGTATATCGGCGCATCGAAGTCCAGAAAGTCCTGCGCCGACTATACAGACTTTTGGTGGTGATGAGGGGTTTTGCTCGCGTAACTTAAAAGGAGAGGGGTTAGTCTGGAATTAATGTCTGGACATGACACATCCACGATTTGCATTCGAGTGAAATGCCATTTTATTATTTACTCACCTTAATTGAGGGACTCGATGGTTGTCCCATGATATCGGACTGGCGTATTTTAGGCTGGCAAGAATGTAAATCTTGATAGATCCTTGATGTGCTTTTGTCTAAAAAGTCGTGTGAGTTAATGAATGAAAGGCATCTGGGAGCTTAGAAGTAACAGCGATGCGATTTTTCAAAGGAATTTGAGGAGGAGTGATCGCAATGTATATCCAACTGTGCAAATTTCTTACAAATTTCGAACTGTAATGCCAAGATAGAGTGACAACTAGGTGTCTCGCTTGAGTCTTCACGTTCAATAGACCAGACGTATTCAGCTCAATCAACGATATCGATGCCCAGCAACCAGGAACATATTACATTTTAAAACGAATCTCTGAGATCTATAGCCATGAAGACAAGTAGATGACGAGCACTTGCTCCACTCTTGAATGGTCTCGTCTTATCATATGATGACGAGCGACAGTCACTTGAATGTGCGAGAGCCTCTCAGGAAAACACGATATTATAAGGGACAGAGTTCTCCAAATCTACATCAATTTTTTCGCAGGAAATATGAAAGGGCAAGATCAGATAAATTCTGTAGAAAGTCATTCTCTCCGGTATGGCAACCGGATTGTGTATCATTACCAGCGGGTTTGTGAGCAAATTCAGGAGGGTGACTTTATCGGAAATGAAAAATAATCATACCTGACGTAAGTATATTCTCAGCTTTCATATTCTACTCCTTTACTTAGGTAAATTCAACTCTATATCTCCTTCCACGAGTGTTGTGATTCTTGCTTTGGATCTCTAACTAGTGAGATTTCATTGGTTGGATGGTGGACAAAATTAGATAATTATGTAAGCGACTCTTTTCAATTATTACGCCTGAGCACGAGCCGACGTATCATTCTCGTGCTAGCTTACCGGAGATCAAGGACTAGGTACGATATAACAAAATGGCCACCCAGATTCAGCCCCAAATCGAAGCCAAAATTTGGTCTTCATCTTTCACATTCCCATCATGCGAACCTCGAGAATATCGAAAGATACTGCGAAGATAATTAATGCAACGTCCACCTCACCAAGACGTTCTACAAGATCTCTATCTCGGTTTGCTTTGAATGCTCCGATCAAGGATGAAGATAAATCGCCAACTCCAGATATTGAAGATGTCATTCCTTCAACTTCGAGTCTTAAAAGAAAGAGAAATCCTGCTCCAAAGACTTCCATAAAGAAGCAATCTCTCAACGAAACGACAATCAAGACTGAAATCGAGAATACTGTCGCGTTTTCCCCTCCGTCGAAAACAAGTCGAGTACGCAAACCCGCGCGTAAAGTCAAGAATGAAGATACTGGAGAGATAGAAATCCAGCCCCCCAATGATTGGCGCGAAGTCTACGATATCGTAATGGAGATGCGGAAACTGGGCGTCGCGCAAAATGCAGCTGTAGATACGATGGGATGTGATAAATTGGGATAAGAGACTGTTGATCCGAAAACGAAGAGATATCATACCTTGACGGCTTTGATGTTGTCTTCGCAGACTAAGGATACTACGAATGCGGTTGCGATGAATCGTCTTTATACGGAGTTACCTGCTCATAAGGAAGGTGCGCCGATTGGTTTGACGTTGGATAATATATTGGCTGTGGATCCGAAATTGTTGAATGAGTTGATTTGGGTGGTGGGATTTCATAACAACAAGACGAAGTATATCAAAGCTGCGGCGGAAATTCTTAGAGATCAATGGAACGGCGATATACCGGATACTATTGAGGGCTTGATGTCTTTGCCGGGAGTTGGTCCAAAGATGGCATATTTGTGTATGAGTAGTGCTTGGGGTAGAACGGAGGGAATTGGTGTCGATGTACATGTTCACCGGATTACGAATATGTGGGGTTGGCACACGACCAAAGGACCAGAGGAAACAAGATTAGCTTTACAAGCTTGGTTGCCCAAAGAATTATGGCACGAGATCAATTGGTTGCTAGTTGGGTTTGGACAAACTGTCTGTTTACCAGTTGGAAAGAAATGTGGAAGTTGTGAGTTGGGAATGAATGGATTGTGTAAAGCAGCCGATAGAAGTAAGGTTACAATCGGAAGAAAAATCAAAGAGGAAAAGATCAAGACAGATCAGGAGGGTCATGTGGTTGAGCGAACGGAAACGATCAAGGCCGAGGAGGATAGCAAAGACATACCGCTGAATCCTGAAGAGAAAGCTCAATTAAAGTCTGAGGCTGGTATTGTCAAGCAGGAGGAAGAAGATGCGGTTCTAGCAAATATCGCAAATGCTCCTGGAGAATTGGAGAAGACGCCAAAACGGAAGAAGAGATGAGATTGTTTCCACAAGATTTTGTTTTTGTATTATAGCTTGCATTTGAATCTTTGTGTGTAGCGGCACATCGTGTAATCTATCCTCGCATAATGGAGGGGCTCGCATTTCTTGATCTTAGTGGCCATATCTCAAAATGCAATACTTCAGGCACCAATTTACATGCTGTATAGCTTTCAGACTCATCTCTGAAGCATCACAAAACCATGGAATCGTTCTGTTGTGTATGTTTATATCTTGTATTATCGTTTATCTCTCCGAAAATGGCCTAACCACCATCTATTTCAAAATGCCTCCCAATGCTTATCCGAAAACGCCATCACTTATGCACCAGAAACAGCTCATCTGCGCCGCTATGCATCCCATACATATTTTTCTACTGCCCACCCTGTATCTTCTTCCACCCCCATACTCCAACTCAAGTTCTCCTCAGGGCCTTCTCGGCCAACAATGGCCATCCGAGCACAAGTGCAAAACCGGGGAAATATCTATACACATTGCATTAGTCTCTATCTCATAACTTTTGTTCGAGATAGCTCTCAAGGGAGCTAGTCTGGAGGAAGTAAAGAAGAAATTACTTACAATACAGCATTTCCGGCAGTCCTCTTAACCAATTTGCCCCAGTCAGCTTTAGCAGCCTGTTTAGAAAGGGGATAGCGTTCGAATGGATGTGGTTCGAAGCCACGTGCTAGTTGGCAGGCTCGGGTGAGGATGGAAAAGGTGCGGCGGGAAGTAACTTGTCGGATTATTGGGGACATGATTTCCTTTGTGGGGAGTTTCTTTATTGGTTGATTGGTTGGATGATTTTTGTGAGAAGTATGTGATTGGATTGAGAGGAGTGATGTTTGTGTGTGTGTTGTGATTGAGTGAAGTGATTGGTTTTTGGATACACTGTATGATTGAATTGTATGGTATGATATGATATGATATGCAAGAACCGTAACACGACAGCGAGGATGCATATATATACAAATAAGATACACATCAATTCACCCAACGATAACTTAACATCATCCTCAGGATCCCGAAAGTCCTCCCCAGCCAAACCACAGCCTCCAAACCCTCCATCCCAAACCGAACCATCATGATCCCACCCCGCCAAAACATCATGCGAAAATTACCATCGCCGCAGACCAGGCGTATAAAATCTCCTGATCTCTTCGCTTGAAATCGCTTCCTTCAATCATCCTTACGGGGCTTGAAAACTTTTAACCAATGGAATTGTGTGGTTTTCAAAGGGTTGTTTGATTACATGATATGCTTATAGAAAACTCGGAAGAATGAGAAAGAAAAATATCGGGATAGAATGTTGGGTAGAGAGACTGTAGAAAAAGTTGGACAATAGCACGATGGTGGTGTGACGAGGGAGTGGTATCAGGTCATTTTTTGGAGAGGCTAGGCTGGATAGGGTATAGTGGGGTTTTCGGCGGGTTCCGAATTTTGGGGTGTTGGTATGTGATGTTGGTGGGTGCTTACTTCTTGGTTTTTTCTTTGACGACGACAGAAGGTTCTGCATCGCGATATTGAATTTTGGAGTTGGTATTCTTGTTTCGGGAAAGAAACTGAGGATAGGTTTCGATGGTCAAGATGTTTGTCAATCCTGATGCGACTGCATCGTATGGAGATGTGGATTATCACGATATGTTGAGGAATCTGGAGGAAGGGAAGCCTCTTGTTTACAACACAAGAATCGAATAGTTGGAAATTAAACTTACAGGATTGATCAATTAGTCAAAATCCTGAGGCTCCGTTACTTCGATTCATCTCTGGAAATGATTCTTAACACACGGAACCAGTTGAGCGACTGCGACTCTATCGTTTGAGGTCGAATACAGCTATGAAATTCCTAACTTGTAAAGCTAAAAGGCTTTTCCGTTCAAGATTAAACCGCGATGACTTTCCATGATCTATTTCACCAAAACTTTCTTTCAAATCGAGAACCATTTAATTCTCTTCCAAATATTCATCAACGTCAAATATGTACCTGAGCAAACCTACGTATGTCACTTTGGCATTTCGACTCGTCATTCTAGTACAAACATGAATGATCTTTTCTTGTTCTAAACATTCTTTACACATTTGATATCAGGTCCGTGAAGAGAACATATTGTATTACAATGACCAGGGAGAAAACAAACACTAAAGCACCCTGAAATTGTTAGCAACATGGTACCTATCGTCAATGGGCAAACGTTAACATCGGCACCCTGACCTCTGCCGAGTACTATAGTGCAGAGTCTAGTATAAGGTCTCTTAGACTCCACGTAAGGTGATATCTATAATCCCCACGATCTACTAGGTACTCGTAATCCCGTCCCTTTCTCCTGGAACGTTTCCCGGTGAACCCGTCCTTGCTACAGGCTGGGGGCGTCGTCTTGGGCAAATCTTTCTCATCTTTCTCGATTTTTGTTTCTCTCTGATCACAGAAAGCTTACAGCAGCAGAACTAACTCATTCATCGAGCGTTCTAAATAACCCCTAGCTTTCATTCTAAGGATTCAAGATTATTTTTCTATTTGTTTCATATACAATACTGCAGCGCAAGCGCTGCCGGGAAGGAGTATTGTCGCTACACTACTCATACATAAATACATTAGCGAAGGCTTCTTGATAAACATTTACCCTATAGAGGTACTAATTGTGTCAAGCGATTCATGATATCTATCCCATTTTATCAATTTCATCATGCATCTCTTAGTTATTCAGAAAGATTACAATATACTCTTTGACCTGGCGACGAGAGTTCATGACAGCAATAGTCTGCAAATGCTATTCACTTATCTGATTTCTATAATCATTCCCCTCTCCATGATTAACCTTCTCTCCCGTTTTTACATCCATTTCATAGTTATTTCTTGCCATATCCCTTACTTCTACTCTATTCTCCCATCCCCCGATTCCAGTATAATCATCTCAATAATATAAATATCCTCTTATAGAAAATATCCGAAAAGCTTTTCCAAACCCTTTTCATTAGTCTCAAAATCCCTTGGACGTTGTAGATTCTCGGTTTTCAGTCCATTTTTCTTCTTTAAACCTAGCAAAATCGAACTCGGGAATATCATTTACTCCCTTAGATACCTCAAGCGCTCGAGGGACGCTACAGTGAAAATACTCTGAAATGAAGCATCTTCCCAACAGGAATGAGCCGCTGAAATCGAAATGCCACCCACGCCTGAAGCTTCGAGAAACCAAATCTTCTCTTTTCCTCCAATGATATCGTGAAACATCAATTTCTCAAGTTCTACAGCGATAGAAATCAGGTGGGCTATCAGTGTACATCGGTGCTCCTCCCAAAATGTATTTTAACGTATAATATGTGGTCAATGTTCTTGTAATTGCCATGAGGATCGATCAATAAAAAAAAAGAATTGCTAATTCAAACATCAATAGATTTTCCTGTATGAGGAAAAGAAAGCTGCCTATCTATAACTCATTTTGAAAGCAGTTCAACTTAGTTCCCCAGTTACCGAAGTTGTGAGGGCTCTTTTGAATTCTGCATCGTGGTAAGCGGGCCTGAAAAAGAGAAGCTTGAATTGATATATTGAAAGTATTGTCTCGAATATCTTTTCTTCTTCTCTCATGAAGCTCTCACGATGATATCTTGAAGGCCGGGTCTTCTCACTCATCTTGTGATCTGAATCAAGTCAGTCTGAAAATTTGCTTGGATCCTAAGAATGCCATCGCAGCTTTCATGATCATCGTCTGTTTGACTTTGGGGTACTTGTGTGAACGATTCAAATACTCTATTCGAATATTCTTACTCCCCAAGATAGTTTTATCAGACGATTATTTGTGTCAACCGGGGTCACAATGATCTTGTATCAAATTGAATAACCTGGCTTGATTAGTGACATCAAGACTTTAGAGTTGATATAGCACCAGAACTTGGTGATTGAATATCCTGAGAATTGGATTCCAAATAGCTTATTTCATCCAACTGGTGGAGTCTGAATTGACTCCTGGGTTGTTACTTGTCCATCAAGAACCTCGAATGCCTGAGAAGATCAGCAGCTTTAATAATTATTTGGCCTGGTAGAGTATCATACTGCTCACTGAGCTACTCAGTAAATCACGATGGGCGATGAAATCGAAGTTGACGCTATGTACGCAGGTGCAATTGAATCTTGGTGCACCAGGCGAGCATATGAAGGTACCAGAAAGTCAAAGATAGGAGAGGAAAGTTGCCGCATGTTAGCATCTTATTGCCTCCCTTGACAAAACTGTTTTTACAGACGGATTCATTGGTTCTGAAATCCTCACAGGTGAATGCCGCCAGACAATGCGATACAACCCCAACCAAGTCCGAGATATAGATTTGCCACAGCGGAAATGAAACGGAACTAACCAAAACAAAAAAACAGAAGAGAGACAACGACGGGAAAATCTCACCGCCATGCCTCCACTTTCATCAAACAATAGTCGCTTCACCGCGGCACAGAAACAAATCAATATCAGAGCTGGTAGATTATCGCCCTTCACTGCTCACCTCATTCTGACATTATCATAAACGAAAGGATTCAACCCCGTGGTCCGCCTACTTATCTGCCCATCTGCCTAGTGTCTTGCAAGTGTGATTCAAATACACAGCTAATGTCTAGCCTTGCGTCTTCAGATCATGTTTTGACCAGAGACTCGAGACAAGACACCAACACTCAGAGATTAGCACCTTTTCCATTGATTTCCCGGTAAAGACCCACGACCGTGTAGAACTAACTTCATAATGGATTTGCCAAGGCAGAATCAATTTCAATGTACCATTACTCGCATAGCCTGAAAGTTATCCGAAATCAGATGAGGAAGGCCGTACCAACGGAAAGGGACAAGCCAAGATTGGTTGAAATGAAACGACACGCCGAGTTCCTTGATCGATAGTAAGATCTTACAGTTCATCACCTCGCATACCATCTTATTTAAGGTATTTTTATAAGCTTCAACACAGGAATCAAGATGAGGATAAAATTCGTCACTTATCATCAAGTTCGTCCCTTATCATCTTATCCCCCAAGAGGCCTACGTACGTGCGGCGAAAACACGTTAAGCATTGAACACCTCCCCCACTTGGTACTGATGACATCTCACGCCTAAATCTGAGACAGGTCCAGCTCCCGATAGTGGCTTATGCTCATGAGTGTTACCGAAATGTTCCCATCCAAAAAACACGCGACTACAGAAAAATGAAGCTATTCAATTACGCTTAGACTTCCAAGAACGATACATAATAATATCTTTTTGGATTTGACCACATGAACGTACTAGTTTGTTGAGAACGGGTGTCAACCGAGGAAAAAAGCGGATACACTCGGCGCAAGCTTGTTTCTACTTCGGCCAAGGCCCTCGTTCAAGAAGAAGAGTATATAGCCTATTATCAGCTTAACTTCCCCGCCTCACATGATCAAGATTCTCCTTGCGTGCCTCAATTTACTACATTGCATCGAATGCACTTACATAAAATGCGCAGGAAGTATGTACTTGTGGAAGATGATGATTTGTGGTACGAGATGTGAAATTAGCGTACGTACATAAATACCTCAAGCTTCGGGCTGTAGTTAAGGATCTTTCGTACGACAGAAACTCTGTCACCATTAATCGTAACATATGTACCTAATATGAGGATATCAAAAGAAGGGATGATTGAATGGTAGCAGATCCATAAGTAGTTAACACAATTATTTCGACCTTCCTTATCGGGGTCCACCCTAAAATTGACCCTTGAGATGTAGTAAGATTATGTCCCGGTAAGAATTGTCAATGTCTGTCCACTCTCCGACGTGAGCTTCAATTTGACCAGGTGTTCGAAGATAAGGAAAATGTCCGGTCGGTCGATGAATCCGAACATCTAACGGTTGGTTAGTCTAGAACTTATCTCGCGATTATTTTACGGGTCTATCTTGCACGCGTGCGTGTGTGCTAAATATCGAAAATCAACTATCAGTATTGATTCACGATACGATCCGTTTCGAGACTTTTTCTAGAAGTTCTAATGCTTCTCCCGTGGAAGCACGTTAGCTTCTATGGAATATCGTGGCAAAATGCTTGTTGAATGCTTGTTGACAGAAACTTTTATGCAAGAAAGTGGTGGGATCATATTGAAATGGAGGGTGATGTGATCTTGCCATTCGCCTGCTCTTTATCATTCGTATCTTGGCAAGGTTTGGGTACGCGGAGAGGAAGGCATGGGTCCCCTGTAAAGTTGTTAGCATCCACACAGTTTGGAGTCATTGGACAAGGCTCGAACATGTCGCCACGGAAACTGTACCTTCGACGCATAATTCCAGAAGCTTACTTCATTCGAGAAAGACAACAGCGGAATATCTGCAATAGTTACCACCTTTTGGTGTTATGTATGACAATGACTCTTGGTACGGGCCTTCTTCCTCCTTTAGAGAGAGCTCTCGTGCTCTCTCTATCTTGCTCACTGTAGTGAAACAAGCATCGCCTCCGGCCTGCGTTCAATCCAAGGTTGTGGCTTTCTCGATTTAGGAACAATTCCTCATACGGTATGTCTTCCTTATGGTCACACGGAGATTTTGTGCTCTTAGACTTCTTATTTGATCGGTTTGTTTCTGCGATAAGAAGTCTTGTGTCGCTAGCTGCTAATTTTTGACAATCTGTATACTTAAACTCGTCGAAAGCTAGACCTTTGCTGAAGCTTAATTAAGTTGTCAGCACACCATAAGTAAGCCTGCAAGCTCCCGTCTCGTTAGATTCTCTTGAGATTCCCCACCTAAGCATCGGACCCTTGAGCTAATGAAAGTACACTAAGCTCAAAATAGTCTCCTCCAGGCCTCGATTATTGGTTCTTGTTAGATCCTCCCTAGTCAGCTTATCAACTACCCTTATCAACTACCCCTAACGATGTCATTTGTGTTTGGATTGTATAATTGGTTAGATGTAATCTCGTATCTCCAAAACTAATAAGGTTAATGAATGAGAATATTGAATCTCTCATTTGCGTTTTTCGTCCCAGGTTGTGTCGAATATGAGAAGTATTATCTCGGCTGCTCCTCTAAAATGGCAGGTCAATCGGCGGGCTCTCCGAAAATACCAGCTAGACCTAGAAAAACGAAACCCATCATCATAGAAAGTGAGAGTTATCACGTCCTTCCTTCGCATTGTGAGCCAAGTTAGCTGTCGCTACAGTCTCGTTGTGTCTGGGCGCTCTCACAGATATATATAAAACTTTATTAGTAAAACTTGGGCTTAACGGATACCTATTTAGCCGTATGCAGCAGCATGCTAAGTCAAATGTTGCAGGTGGCATTCAAGGCATCAGCAATGCTCTGCAACCTATACAGCTTGTACGACCTGCCCCAGCAAGCCTACTGATATTGTGTTGAATGGTGTATTCAAACGATCCTTGTCGTTTAACACGAATTAAATTCCTCGCCAGTAAATCACATTGACCCTAGCGAACTTCTGCAAGAATCCTCAAATCCATGCTCTCTGATAACGAAGGAAGATTTCCATCCAAGTACTTTCAAATAGGAATAGCGACTAATTCATGTTCGGATCGAAGAATGAATTATAGTTGACGGCGCCCCCGTTTCCAAATCCTGGTAATCGCTTTTGAGCCTGACCAATCTGCGTGTTTGGTTATTCATTTTGAATTTTTCCATCACATCTTATGGGCCGAGGAGCTGGAAATTGAAACAACTTGCAGCTGCAGAGGGCTTGCAATGGCGTTTTCGTACAGCAGGGTAGGTTGAACCGCCCATATATTAATTCACTAGTCACATCTCTTGGGTATCATTCACCTTCAATCGTTGTGCTTGTATAATGTTGCTCGACCTCCCTCCCCTTTTAATTACCTCTTTCCTTCCCCATTCCCTCCTCGTCAATATCGATCCATTTTCTCAATCACAATAATGGAGAAGGAACACTACAACGTCGACGAGTCCTCGTCGCCTGACTACAACGGAACCCATGCTCGTTCCCAATATGTAGATCCGTCTACCGGTCATGCAACAAAAACCGCTGGTTTGCATGAAGCTGGTGAGCTTTATGGAAACATTGAGACTGCTGAAGAATATGGTTACGTTTCTCGAGGGTAAGGCTCATATTAAATTCAATAATTCTTGACCAACGAAATCTAACTGTGACTTTACATGTAGACTGAAATCGAGACATATTCAATTTATCGCGCTTGGTGGTACCATTGGTACTGGTCTTTTCTTGGGTATTGGAAGTGCTCTTACACAAGCCGGTCCTCTCTCGTTGCTCTTGGGTTATAGTATTACTGGTATTGCTATCTTTGCCATGATGCAGTGCTTGGGTGAGATGGCTACATGGTTACCTCTACCTGGAGCCATCCCACAATTCGCTGCTCGTTATGTTGATGATGCGCTCGGATTTGCTGTCGGATGGAATGTAAGTTGACTCTCGCAAAGTTGTTATGCAACCCTACTGTGGAGTATTGAAATACATAAGTCTATTTCGTAAGCTCATGCTGACTTTGGTGATCAAATAGAACTGGTATTCTGCCGCGATTACCCTGTGTGCGGAAATTTCAGCTGCTGCAGTCGTCATTCAATACTGGCCGGGTGCAGTACATATCAGTGTCGCCGCATGGATCAGTTTAATCATCGTTCTTGTCATCTGCCTTAACATCTTCGCTGTGTCCATCTACGGAGAGGCCGAGTTCGTCTTCGCCAGTATCAAAATTATTACAATCGTGGGGCTTTTGATCATGGCGTTCATTGTGGACCTTGGAGGAAACCCTAAGCATGATCGTCTTGTTTTCCGTTACTGGAAACACGGACAGTTCATGTTGCAATACGACTCCACTGGAGACACAGGTCGATTCCTCGGTCTCTTCTCAACTCTCGTTAACGCCGCCTTCTCGTACGGTGGTGTTGAGATGGTCGCTGTAGCCGCTGGTGAAGCCGAAAATCCACGCAAGAATATTCCAAAGGCTGTCCGCAGAGTTTTCTGGAGAATTTTGTTCTTTTATGTCCTTGGTTCATTGGCTATTGGTGTCCTTGTTTCTTCCAGCGACCCACATTTGCTCAAGGCTCAAGATGAAGGTGCTGCAGGTGCTGCTCGATCTTCATGGGTTATTGGTATCCAAAACGCCGGTATTCCAGTATTGCCATCGATTATCAATGCAGTCATCTTAACCTCCGCCACTTCATCCGCCAATGCCTTTTTGTATACCGGTTCTCGTTACTTGTTCGCCCTTGCTCAGAACAAGCAAGCCCCCAAATTCCTTCTCCGATGCAGCAAGGCAGGTGTTCCATACTGGGCTGTTTTGTGCACAGCTTCGATTTCGCTTATCACATTTTTGTCAGTCGGTTCCGGTGGCGCCTCAACCGCTTTTACGTGGTTCCAAAATTTGACCACCATTGCTTCCCTTTTCACCTGGTGCTCCATTTGCGTCGCGTACATTAAATTCCATAGTGCTTTGAAAGCCCAAGGTGTCGATAGAAACACTCTTGTCTTCAAGAGTAAGTTCCAGCCATACACGGCCTGGATCGCTTTGAGTTTCTTCGTCATGATCATTCTCTTCAATGGATTTGATGTCTTTGTTGGCGAGAACCACTCTCACTGGAATGTTACCAGTAAGTACTCGTAATTGCACTGAACTTTGTGAGACTCATCCTAACCTCTGTAGATTTCCTCACCGCATACATCGGAATTCCAATCTTCTTCTTGCTATACGGATTCTGGAAGATTTTCAAGCGCACCAAGTGGATCTCATTAGCTGATGTCGACATCTACACTGGTAAGGCAGCCTTGGATGCAGAGGATGACCAATGGCCAGATTTGGAACCCAGAAATGTGTTCGAGAAGATCTGGTTCTGGATTGCGTAGAGGAGGATTCGTACGTGGTTTGCTTTACACTTCGTGTACTTTGTTTGATGGATCATATACCCATTTGGGCTGGGATCTCATTGGTTAAGGTCTAGCTACATACCCTAAAGATATCCTGGTAATTAAGGAAAACTTTGAGATTCAGATTCCTATTGATTTTGATGCGTGAGATGTCGATTCTGTGGTGGCGTATGATTGATGAGGTTTGATAATAGAAACAATTCTGATCCGGCATTGTATTTTGAGGGCCCATACTCTTTCATCCTTGTTACCATCAATCATTCGTCTCAGTCAAAATGTTGAAGAGTTTTTGTTATGAGTCATAGAAGAAATGAATGATGTTATCGAGTTCTTTGGTGTGAAGGAAGTGTGTGAGAAAGAACTCGCGTCAAGTCGCGTGAAGAATTCCCCAACAGCAAACTCTACATGGAGCAACATTGTATTATCAACCTTTAGAAGGGTAAGTCAGAATCATCCTCTTCCATTTAACAAGGAGACTTACTTATAATCTGTAGAAAAACCAGTCCAATTCTTCAATTACGCATAATCATGCGTGCTGAGCGAGCCGTCAAGTGTTGATGGCTCTCTAAACACTTACATTTCGACATTCACGACTCCAAACTCAGATCATCAATTCAATTGAAGCATCATCAATCATGAAGTCCCAGAAGAATCATATACTCACAACAGAAAGACCATCAACACAAACAAAAACAAACAAAGAGATGCCTCAAACTCAAAAGCAAGAAGCAACTTCTTCCAATAAGCTCATCTTAGTCATTCCCAGCATTTAGTGGGTCCCGGCAGGCGGCACGCCCTTCAACGACAACCAACTCCGCAATAATTCCCCATCCCCAATTTTTCCAAACAGGAAGTGGATTTCTTTACATGATAGTCTCTCTTGGCATAGAATTGTGCGATGAACCATGAAGAAGAGAGGTTGAAATAGGGTTTAGAGGCAGGCTGTGATGGGTGTTTTAACCTGGGTACGCATGCTGTCAGAAAGTATGCGAATTTTAAGCGAAATGCACACACCACAAGATGGTAAACTACAAGAGCAACCTGGTCCTCTTAGCGGCGGAGTTCTATACTTTCTGATAGCATGCGGTGATGGATGGATCCAAATAGTTCGATGATCTTATGTCAACTTGTTAATCACAATTGAGACTTGGCCGGAAATTGCTAGTGAAGATAGGTGCTGGTATTTAATAGAGATGCTGGGATCATGTTGGTTTCTCATTGCGAGGTATGGGCATAGACACTTACATGCTAACACGAAATTGGGCGTTTGGACTTCTATGAGTCAGAGGTAACTTCGAGGATATCGGATAACATATCATAACGATCAACTCGCTTTCTTACCCCCAGAAGCAATCCAATTCTGACAGCTATACATACCTGGATCTTGAATATCCGGGTTACTACAATTGAGAACTCACACTCCGAAAATCAAATCACACCACATCAAACCAGATCATTATTGAGCCAATTCATAAGATCAACGCCTAGAATTCGTAATATCTATCTACCAAGTATCTACTATCGAGCTACCAAGCAATCTAGTGAATGTATCATCCATTTTATTCCTCCGCCCCAAAAATACCAATACGAAAGAGAGGATTCATGGACCCGCCAGTTTCTGATACCGATTCGTAAAACTATCCATTAACTTTTCCATAGACCAAAAAAACACACCATAAAACCAATAAGAAAGAGGGAAATCATTAAAAGAAAATAAACCAATCCTGTCCAGTAATCCTCACCAAAAAGCTTACCATCAAGCCTATTCCGTCCCATCCGAAACCCAAAATACCTAAACGATAACGACTGAGGAACTCTCCTCGCTATCCATCTGACTAGCAATTTCCTGTTCTTCTTCCTGTTCCTCTCCTTCTTTCTTACTTTCTTCCTTCGCGCCAACTTCGACCTCGACTTCCTCTTCCATTTCCACTTCTACTTTGAGAGTAGAGCCAGTAGTAGAGTCTTCGACATTGGCTTCGTCAATTTTCTTGGTCTCGGTTTCTACTTCCTGGGTTGCAGTTCCGGATTTCGTTTTGTCAGTCTCTATCTCAGTGGTCGGAGTTTCTTCGATTTTTTCACTTTCTTCTTTCTTCTCCTCTTCCTTGCCCTTCCCCTTTGCCTCTTCAACGATCGGATCCTCCTTCTCCACAATCGGACTATCCACCAACGCTTCAACCGCCCTATCGGCCGCATCAGTTGCCGAATCATCTACATCCAATTTCTTCTCTCCAATCTCCATTGGATCCTCATCCTCTTCCTCATCACTACTAATCTCTTCTCCCATGATATCTCTCTTCTTCTTTTTCTTCTGTGGTTCCTCCCATTTTCTCTCCCTCTTGACTTGTACTGTCACAGCACTCTCCTTACTGTAAACTCTGAGACCCACTACCAAAACAGCATTCCAAGGATCTTTCTCGAACTCATCTTCGTCTTCTTCGTCGCCTTTGGTTGGTGAAGGGGGCGGAGCTGCTTTAGCTTTGGTTTCAAGCACATCGTCTAGAACGCCGACGGTTATGTCAGAGATGTCGGAACAAATGGATTCAAGATCAGAGTCATCATCGTCGTCGATGGTGGCTTTGGGTGGAATCGGAATTGATAGGCTTGTGAGAGTAGGCGCTGCTTGTGGAGTGACTCTGGTTGATTTGACATCGACGTTTATGGCCTTGACTTGGATAACTTTGTCGTCGCTTGAACCAGTCCCCATCACCGTATTGGCTGATCCACTCGTGGATGTTGAGTTTTCAGGTGCCTCTGACATGAGTCTAGATATTGTTGCCGGCTTCTCAGTCGCTGATGCTTTATCAGATGAGGCATCATTAGCCGAGATATTCTCGCCATCTCTAGATTCAATTTCGATGGATTTGACCTGCACAACTGTCTCGTCGGCCGTTGAATCTTTATCACTAGTGTCCTTTGCAGTTCGCTCTGCAATGACCTTGGCAATATCTTCAGCTGCTTTTTTGGCCTCTTCCTCAACAGCTTTTAAAGCTGCTTCTTTAGCTTCCTTCTTGGCTTTCTTAGTCTTTGCTTTCGCCATACGCTTAATTTTCTGTTCTTGAAGCTTTCGCTTTTCTTTATTATCATTATGAACCCTCTTCTTCTTTTCTTTCTTTAATCGCTTCTTGATTTCTTTTCTCGCCTTGTCCTTTCTCTTCTCCTCGGCTTCCTTTCTAGCTTTTTTTTCCTCGGGAGTCTCTCTGACAACTCCCTTAGCATGAGCTATATCGTAAGATAGACCAATTCGAGAAAGCTTGTCACGACGTCTTTTCGCATTGTTACGAACAACATCTTCGACTGGTAAAGAACCACCATCTTTGAAAGCTTTGACTTTCATCAATACGTCGTATTCGCCGGCTGGAAGTTCCAACTCGGCAGTAACGGATCGACGCATCCAGTAGTTACCATGACTTCGAACAATGTAATCTTCTTCGCCAGCTTTGTGGATACGGAAAGACAATTCAAATCGGTATTGTCCTTCGAGTCCACAGAAGTAACGGCCATCGAGTTGAGAGAGAACAATCATGACAGGCGCTGCATTATCGAGAGTGAAAGAGAATTTTGTGTCGTGATAATTGACAGTCCATGGAACTTCCATAGACGCCCATGACTGAGTGACTTTCCATTCGTCGGTGAATAATCTTGTACGATCAAATGTTTGAAACTTTTTGAGAAGATCATTATAAGACATCCAGAATGAACCTTCATCTCCGAATCGATGCTCGAGTTTTTTCATCCATTCTGGTGTCCATTCTTTGCTTCCATCTCCTATCTCAAGTTAATATAAACACAATTTACATGACTGAGATTTTTCAACTCACTCCATGCACCCTTCCATTCGCCCTCACCCCAGGGATTCCTCAACAAAACAAGTCGTTGGCCACCAGTCTCCACAGCTCGTAGAATCGAATATGCATGTCCCTCATAGATACCTTTTCTATTACCACGGCCCCAGAAGATACCGGCAGCACAACCAAAGAGGAAGTCTTTGTTGACCTTGATCAATTCTTCTTTCTAAAAATATTCTTTATCGAGAATGTCTGTGCTGAAAACTTCTGTTGTGACGCCACCAGTAAGATCCTCGAGTCCTTCACCAGTATGACCTCCTTCAATCGCTGCGTAATCCTATGTCATGTCATTGTATTATTTATGAATTCTTGACAGATAGACTCACTCCGTGAGCTTTTGCATATGCCTTCTCAAGTAACGGCAACCAAGTTTCGTTTGGATTTTCACACTGCGCGAAATACAACGCGCCAGAGTTGCTCTGATAAATCTTGCGGTAATCCTCTTCAGAGTTGATGCGCTGGCGATCTTCGATGAGATTGCGTTCAATCCAACTCTCATCGTAATCAGGTTTCGTCAAATAAAGTTTGTCATCAATAATTTCTGATCTCCACTCTCCATCACGATGGAAGACGAAGCCATAAACACCAATCTCCTCATCTCTGGCAACACAGACCTTTTCAATCAAGCCAGGCTTATTTCCCAATGTGCAGAGAGCTGCCATGAACCAACAATCACCATCACGGCCTTGTCTGATATCATTTGCGCTTGCTTGGTTGACGTAGAATTGAGGATTATCAAATATGTCCCCGACTCTTTTGACAGATCCAGGACGGAATGTTGGTGTTAACCTTTCACTTGTGTTCTCGAGCATTTGCAGGCAATCGCCTTTGCCCCATTTCAGATCAAACTCGATATCGAAATGTGGATCGCGATATTTTTGATTTACTCGACGACATTCTTTGACAATCTTTGCAACTTTTGCTTTACAAAGTGCTGCCGCTTCTTCATATGATGCAACGGCGTTTTTGCCTCTTGTGACTGGTTTGGACGCCCTCTGACCGGCTTTGGTTGTGTAAAGATTCTTAGGTAAGACAGTAGAAGCTATCAATGCGAATCAATATGTGCGTTAGGGATTTGAGATTGGATTCTTGACAACGTACCTTTTCCTGGTGTCTTGCTCTTAAATTTGGCCCAGAATTCATCTATGGCATCTTGAGGTGATATGTGTTTGGTCTTCTTCACATCTGGTGCTGGAACGAAAACGATATTTCCTCCTGGTCCTTGTTTAAGAACCATTTGAGACTCGTCGTCGGAAGAATCATCGTCGCTAGAGCCATAAGAAGGGGGTGGAGGGGGTAAAGGTGAAGTCATCTTGTTGAACCTCTTGTTGAGCTTGCCCAGCCCGGGAGATGGTGGTACCGACATATTTAAGCTCCCAAGATCAGCTGCTTACCGATTGTACGATACTTCTGTACAACCGATGGGCTCGTTCGATATTCAGGGGCTCGTACGATTGAATATACAGTGAATAATGAAGATAAAACGATTCGCAAAAGATTAACAACAAGATCTGATGATGAAAAAGAAATCGATAAACAACAGAGTTTGACGCAGAACTTCCTTATATCATATTATAGAATCTCATCAATCCCACCTGTACTCCAGACTGCCTAACGGCTGTTGGCGCTTGCCTCCCATGTTCAGCGGCTGAGGATTCTCTGGGTCTCACAGCGCGACAATGACTGATTGAATTTTAGTAGCCCAATAATACCAATTATCTCTGAGTAAATTGCTTGGTGTATCGACGGCCATACAATCATTGTGATAAGACGTCCAATCTGAAGAGTGGCTGATGTCGGCACTCGTTCGAGGTTGAGTAAAAGGTTAGGATTACTTGGACACATGACTAATCATTGTAAGCACAAAGCCTCATTGCCTCACCGAGTATTCGGAGGCCCAAAAGAATTTCGATATTTGGACAAATGGAAGTTGTGGCCTAGTACTGCCACAATGTATGACTCTTATGGCAAAATATAATAAGAGGATATACTTTTGATGATGTAGGTATATCAGGTGAACGGTTGACGATAAGGTCTAGCCGTTTGTTGGTAAAATAGTGGGGTTCGCATGGACTTCCTAAATCCAGATCAACCATGAGTTGTCCGAAGACATCGAGATCTTCAAAGATTACTACATGACATTTATCACACATGTATATCAATGTCGATAACAAATATTGGTACAAGAAAACATAATGAAGGATTTTCATAACTTTTAGATCTAAGTCAAGTTATCACAATGTTTCATTCTCTCATCCCATTTTTTACATTTCTACCCGCTGCATTCGCGATAATCGCTCCTTCAGGGCCATATCAGCGACCACTAAAGCTTACCAACAACCAACATCAAAATTTCATCGCCTCATCTATTTTTGCCCCTCATTAAAATGGGATCTTAGAATTAGAAGAACCGGTTGCTTTAAAACCAACATTTGAGTGGCGAACTTTTGAGGAAGAAGATATAATATCCAACTCAGGTGGAACATTTGCCCATCTTCCTGCTGTGGACTGTTTTGATGCCGAGAATGATGGAACGTTCGATGTGGCAATTGTAGGCCATCCATTTGATCTAGGAGTCACATATAGACCCGGTGCAAGATTTGGTCCGAATGCTGCACGGCAAGTGGCCAGAAGGATGTCTCCTGGTTTTGGTTGGAGGCAAGTTCGGTCGTTCAAATAGGCTATCAGGAAGAAAATTCTGACTATCATTAGTATTGAAAGTAATGTGAATCCTTTCCGCGACTGGGCCACTGTGGTCGACTGTGGAGACATTTCGAATACGCCATTTGATAAGCATTTGGCTTTGAAACAACTCGAAAATGGTATGAAAACAATCAACTCGCGAAGTCCAAAAAATGATACCGATGGCAAAGCTATACGGGCCATTAGTATAGGCGGTGATCATACCATTAGTAAGTCTCCTTAGCCGGATGGCTTGAATGCTCTTGAATATTGAACTTTGTTCAGCGTTGCCTATTCTCCGAGCTCTCCACTCAACATGGGGACGTGTTGCTGTTTTACATTTTGACTCCCATCTTGATACATGGGACCCGGTACAACTCGTCGGTGGACTATCTAAGTACACTGATGTCAACCATGGGACCATGTTACACATTGCTCATGAGGAAGGACTTTTGTCAAATCATAGCAATATGCATCTAGGAACACGATGTCCGCTTCAAGATCAGCATTTTGATTTAAACAACGATCTAAGATGCGGGTTTACATATATTCGAGCAAGAGAAATTGATAAGCTTGGCATCAAAGAGGTAGTGCGAAAGATTGTTGAACGCGTCGGTGATGAGTATGTGTATTTGAGTGTAGACATTGATGTATTGGATCCAGCCTATGCACCTGCAACTGGAACAATTGAAGCTGGTGGATGGACAACAAGAGAGGTATTTTCCAAAAATGTCATACAATTTTATATGGGCTAACATCCGCAACACAGCTGTTGCAAATTATTGGTGGGCTATCAGAAGCAGGTTTGAAGATTGTGGGATCAGATGTCGTGGAATTTACTCCAATTTATGACAATTCAGCTGAGACTACTGGTATTGCTGTTGGAGAGATCATTTTTGAAATCCTTCAATGGATGGTAAATGTCCCGTTATCACCTAGAAAGTCGGCATGGTCCACCTTTCTCTGAAAACTAAGCAGGCTGGCTAAAGACAACGAAGAGACCAAAATCGAGCTGGATAGATAGTAGCATTTACCAAAGAAGTAGTAGATCCTATGTTCGTTATCCTAAAGGTAGTGATAAAGTTTTGGGTTCCCCTCCGAACAATGTACATCTAGAATCCAGATGGACCAAAAGCAAATGCCTCCAGCTACTCGAGTATTGAGACGAGAAACGGCTAAACCTTAAATCGTACTAGTGCTAGTCTTATCGATAACTCCACCAATGAAACGGCACGATCCGAAAGCTTCTCGAACAACCCCACCAAAAAGTGGTGACGACATTCCGGGAAAGAGCTCAAGCTTCTCTCTCGTCCAATGAAAGGCTCTGAATTACCATGCAGTCTACTCTTCCAATATAATCGATCGAGAATGAAGAATCGACGACTTCATCATACCACATTCGCAGCCATAAATACGCCATAACTGCAAAACAAATTGATAACCCCCCACCTCTGTAATCCCCCTCTCTTGTACTTCCTCATTCATCTCCATCATCTGCCATTTCTTCTCTTTTCATGTACTCTCTCAAATCCTTTGTACCCAGAAACTTAAGACATCTTAGTCGACAAGCTTTGATTCCCCGCTCGTTGGTTCCCCACGTTCCGCATAGCAACTTCGCAAAGCAATTCACAACCACGCAAATAACAATGGCACAAGAATATAAGCTCAAGGATCTCAGTTCCTTGGATTTGAAGCCTGGAGAGAAAAAAGAAATCGAAGTTGAGGGTGTAGAAGGAGGAAAGGTGCTGTTGTGCAATGTTGGTGGGAAAGTCACGGCTATAGGCAATAAGTGTACGCATTATGGTGCTCCATTGATCAACGGTGTTTTGACCGGAGACGGACGTATTACATGCCCATGGCACGGAGGTATATATTCATGATCTTGGAGATGCAAAGGGAGACATGCTAACTTACCATTGATAGCTTGTTTCAATGCCAGCAATGGAGATATTGAAAATGCCCCTGCTCTCGATGCCCTCCCTTCGTTCGAGTTGTCCGAAAAGAATGGTTCGGTATATGTTACAGGAGAAGAAGAGACAATCAAGGGTAGCCGCAGAAAACCAAATATCAGAATTACCGGAGGAATCGGGTCAGAAAAGGTAGTAATTGTTGGCGGTGGAAGTGGTGCCCTCAGTACACTTGAAGCACTTCGCGAAGCCGGCTTTAAAGGATCAATTACCATGATCGGCAACGAAGGATACTTACCAATCGATAGAACGAAATTGTCTAAGGCTCTTATTGATGATGCATCAAAGATTGCTTTGAGGGATGAAGCTTGGTTCAAAGACGGATCGATCACAACTGTCAATGATACTGTGACTAGTGTTGACTTTTCGGGAAAGAAGGTAGCAACGAAGAATGGTAGCTCGTAAGTGTACCTATTCTCATGATTTTTGCGACCTAGCATCTGGAGTCATAAATCTTACAACGCTCATCCGAGATAATGGAACAAGGTCTACACGCACTCAATTGTTTACGATACTGACATGCCTAATCTAGTTTCCCTTATACGAAGTTGATTTTGGCTTCTGGTGGATCTCCAAAGAGTTTACCTTTGCCTGGTTTCAAAGAGTTGGGCAATATCTTTCTCCTCCGTAATATTCATCATGTGAAGGATATCGTGGCGGCTATTGGGGAGAAGAAAAAGAAGATTGTCATTATTGGAAGCTCATTTATCGGAATGGAAGTTGCGAATGCAACAGCTAAGGATAATGATGTTACAGTTGTTGGCATGGAATCTGCACCACTTGAGAGAGTTATGGGTGCTGAAGTCGGCAGAATTTTCCAAAAGGCTTTGGAAGGAAATGGAGTTAAGTTTCATATGGAAGCTGGTGTTGAAAAGGCAGTACCTTCGAAGTCGGATTCATCTAAGGTTGGAGGTGTACAATTGAAGGATGGTACGACCCTTGAAGCAGATTTGGTGATTCTTGGAACAGGTATCAGTCCTGCAACGGAATACCTGAAAGACAACAAATCAGTTGAGCTCCGTGAAGATGGCTCATTGGCAGTTGATGAAAATTTCGTCGTTTCGGGTCTAGAGGACGTTTATGCTGTTGGTGATATCGCAGCTTATCCATATAATGGTCCTGGTGGCGAAGGAAGTTTAGCCCGAATTGAGCACTGGAACGTGGCACAAAACTCAGGAAGAAGTGTTGCTACACATATCAACAACCCCTCCGCAAAGCCTAAAGCGTTCATTCCAATTTTCTGGTCAGCACTTGGCTCACAACTCAGATATTGTGGTAATACTATCAATGGTTGGGATGATCTTGTATTGCAGGGCGAGCCAGAGAAAGCAAAGTTTGTGGCTTATTATTGTAAAGGGGAGACTGTCGTTGCTGTTGGTACTATGCAATTTGATCCAATCATGACACAGGCGTCAGAGTTGATGAGAAGAGGGAAAATGCCAAGCAAGAGTGAATTAAAGAAGGGACTTAAGCTTGAGAGCGTTAATATTCCTGCTGAGGTTAAGATATAATCCCCAGGGCATAGACTATCGGCGAATAACGGCAGTATGGACTAGGGGAGGAATCGGGTAACATTGGGACATGAATAATTAGTAACATTCTTAATGATTATGACGCAGATGACAAAAATCGAGAAATTAGAGCAACTAGCTTCAGAAACTCAATTTTATGAACTCTTCATACGCAATTTATCCTCTTCAGTTCTGTAAAGTGTAGCCCATTATAAGAAGTAGCGCACTCATCTCAGGTCACTCATTCCCCCACATTCATTTCTTGTACAAGAGACAAGTCCAGGTGATGCGATGAAGAGTTGGCATCGCTAATACAGCTGAGTCCTTCTACAGCCCTTCTGCCGCGGGCTTTCGTACCGGACGGGGCTCACCTTGCCGATTTTCGACTTCACTGCGCAGAAATCCAAGATAGAGAAGTAATATTGTATTAAGAAACAACAAAGCATTGCTTTCATTTTGACGCCATAAGCTCATATTAACACCAATTATACCATAATACTGTATACGTTCTCTTCAATCCTAGTACATACTAACCGAGCACACGTATCAGACTATCTATATCAGCTAAAATAAGGGAAATTCTCTATCACCGTCTCAATAAACGCATTGGGGGGTAAAAAACACAAACTCCTAAAAATTTCCACCATCAAAAAACACCTCGCCAGCGCGTATAAAAAGAACAAGGGAGCCGCACCCCAAGCTAATTTTCTAGGCGTCGCAATTCTTCGAAAATCGCCACAGCATATCATGCCGCAGTAGGGAATCAGGGTGTAGATGAGTACGAATACCGTACACCAGATACTGGTGGACCACCAGAGAATCTGCTCGAGATGGGTTGGGAATGTGAAGTTCCATGCGGCGACGTGGATGCATCCAAAAACTATGCTGCCGAATTCGAAGCCGATGAGCCAGGCTTCTTCTTCGTCTGAAGACGGATAGATGGTATCGTTCGGGATTGGGACGCCGGATGTGAGGGATGCAGAAGGGTTGTTGAGGATTATGTTAAGCATGGATGAATGATCGAGATCTTTGTTCATGAATTCGAGTAGGGGAGTGGGGATGGGCCCTTCGTAGGAGAGAATTGTGAAGGGGATAGAAACGCCTTTGGGTTTGCTCCAGTTGAGGATGTAGATCAGAAATGCGCAGGTGGAGAAGGCGATGACGGCGAGCTCGAGTTGTGCGACTACTAGGCCGTTGATTGCTCGCACGATGATCTGGGCGATGATCCAGAGGAATTGGGTGGTTGCAATGATTCGCACAAGAGTGTCGTTTTTGCTTTTGTCGTTGATTTCGTCGAGTGTGATGTTGGGAAGTCGAATATGCTCGCATCGTCGAAGTGAGAGGATTTGCTGAGCGGTTAGATGGTACGGATTGGGATAGTTCATAAGGGTATCAGTTGTAGCACCTGGATCCGAAACGTTAACTAAGATTGAGGCGTCATTGGCATCCGGAGATACGTATCCAGTAGATGATTCCATTAATGGAGTAGAAACCTCAGTCGAAGGTGGGTGTGGTGTCTGACCGGCGAGAATGTCAAGGTCAACGCTGGGCTTAGCTTCGATATCGTTATTTTCACTTGATGATGGACAACTTCGAATTACAAAACCACCCATGTTTGCGAACAAAGTATGGGTTATTGTCCACTCGACATCATCATCAGCAGCCCAAGCTTTAAACTTTTCGAGCTGTTTTCGTGCGACATCAAGATCGCTCCAAGCTTTGGCAAGTAGGATCTTTGGAGCAAGGATAGTGGCTATCATCCATTTAAGAATAGTCAAGAAACGCTCGATTCTCCATCTTATACCATCTTTCAGGCCAGAATCTCGTCTGGCTCGCTGCTGGGGTACGTTGAGATTCTGAATTGCCCATGTACAGATGATGATTGTGAATAGACATGTCCAGAGAATATTGAGAGTTCCTCGACTGTTGGGTGGTGAAACATAATTAGTTGATTTTGCTGGAATTGCACAAGTCGTATCAAATTTTGTGTAGGCATTTGTAACCACTGCGTAGCTGAAGAGACTGTAGGCTACCACAAGGGAGAACATGGCGTCGCTTTCGAATTTTCGTAAACGTGGAGTGAAAAGAAATCAAGTGAGAGTAGGAAAATAAATAACACAATGCAGCTGGGGAGGAGATGTGCTTCACAGCTCTATGGGAAAGAACGACCAGGCACAACCAAGACTTTGGATTCATGTATCATCATCACCTTGTCCTCAACCATTACTTGACATGATTGCAAAATCGATAGCTCGATGGCGACCTCCCATCACGAACATGCAGAAATTTACAGGAGCACTATCTTCATTTATTTATTTTTCTAATATGGATATCAACTTCAAGCTTCCACACATATTCAATAGCTAATAATGGCAAGCGCATGGAGCAAGAGCAACTCGAGAATTTGATAGCTTTTCACGAAGAACATTTTTTTCTTCACAGTTTCAAAAGTAAAGCATTCTGTTTGGACTCGAGACGATAACCTTAATTGTGAGGAAACCATTAGCATATTTTCGGATAGCATAAGCGGTTCGAACTATGATTCATGAGCACTTGGCTTTGTAAATGCCAAGGACTTCCTTGATATTTTGTTGCAGTTGTGTTGGAGGAAAATACCCAATAGTCACGGGAAATTCCCATTTAAATAGGTACTCCTCGCCGATAGTAGCCGATTTGAAGCAACCACACGTCGTCGTCAGTGCAGCATGACTTCGAAGAAACCCTTTTTGAATGTGATTTGTGAAATTCCCTACGAAGCCATCTACTGTGTCTTTATTTGCTCTATTTGTTCTTGCTCCAAAGCTTTCAATACTCACATACTGATAAACTTGAGCCTCCAGATTAAAGAGAGTTGAACTAGAAAACGATAACCAAACTCCAAATCACCCCACTTATGATTGCATGTGATAGTCACATGACCCTTCGTGCTATCAAAGTTTCGGCTTAATTTCGTGAGACATCTAGCTTTATCATGAGAATATTTGACCAATCATTTAGTTAATGTTATCTCATAAAATCTTCGTTCGCTGACTCTCCACCGCGGTCGATTTTCCGGCCAATTCACCAATCATAATAAAGGGGTTATCAACGAAGGTATTTGGTGGTGGTACAAAGAAATGAATGACCATCACCAATGTTAATACTTCTTGATGTCAGAACAAACTATTATGATCAAAGCATGGATTTTGTATGAAAGTTCATATAGAAGTTCATAATGAATGTATTAATGCCTTTATGGATAGTTCCATGAAAGCATAAATCAGACAAGTTTGGGGTGAATCGAAAGGTGCACAAACACGTGGTCGGGTATATCCTCATTTCCCCCTTTGATTTCTGTCAATGATTCAAAATCTTATATGTTACTCTTTAACATCCTTTAGACAATGGCGATATTCAAGTGAATACTTTCTTCTACTCATCATTGATCTCTTATCTTTGAATCCACTGCGAAAACCCATTTAGCAGGAGCGAGAGGTCATGTCCTTGCTGTGGCCGGAATGCCTTCCGGCCAGGAAGAATAAGATAAAAAGGACAGAAATTTCGCACTTTTTGCTGAAACTTCTCTTTGTCTTTTATCAACACAACTTCTACAAAACTTCAAGAACTTCCAAACCGCCTTTTTCTTCCAATTTACACCCATTTCCACTTCAACACAAGCCTTTTATTCATTTTTCAACCTCATTTTCATCATGGGTTCAATTACTCCCACCCCTCTCCCACACTTCGAGGTCCTCAGGGATACCAAGCCAGAAGACAACTCATTGCCAGCTTTCATGGTATCAACAACCAGAGGTTTCCTTCCACGTACTGAACCTATCATTGCTCTTCCCTCCGAATTCGATGCTCTAGAATCTATCCTTCAACGCATGCCTATCAAGACTCTCGATGGCAAGCCAGGTCTTCTAGCTACTTTCACCCTTGGAGAGACAGTTCTCAACGAGCTCCCAGATCTTACTGATGCTATCAATAAGTATCAAGATAACTTACCTCTTATGAATGCTCTTTATCGCGACTATAGCTTCTTAGCTAGTGCGTATCTTTTGGAACCTTGTCATGAGAGGTTTCTTAAAGGTGAAGAGTATGGATTGGGAAGACAGACTTTACCTAGGGTTATTAGTTTGCCTATTAGTAGGTGTGCTGAACTGTATGTATATTTCTCACTCTTGTTTCTCTCTTCATGATCACCCATCACCATCACCTTGACTTCACTTACAACTATCCATCTTCCAACCTTGTCTCATCAAATACTAACCTCATTCATCCATAGTGCTGGTTTCAAACCATTCATGGAGTATGCTGGCTCTTATGCTCTTTACAACTATCGTCTTGAGGATCCAGCTAAAGGCTACACATACGATAACTTCCGCCTCATCCGTGCCTTCGAACATGGTCTCGATCACACTTCCAGTGAAGCTGGCTTTGTCCTCGTCCATGTAGACATGGTATCTAACTCTGGACCATTGGTTGATGGTGTTGTCAGTTCTTTGGAAGCTGTTGAGAAATATGATCGAGATTCATTTGAGGGAGGTATGAGAAAGGTTTTGGGCGCTATGACTAAAGTCAACGCTGTTATGGATGGTATGTTTCCTACTTCTATTTCTCCCCTTTTGCATTCTTAAATCTTAGACGACTGAAATTGACACGTCATGAGGCATGTGGCAGAAATCGAAGCCTGGTGATTACATCTCCTTCAGAACATTCATTTTCGGTATTACCAGCCAATCCATGTTTCCACATGGTGTCATCTATGAAGGTGTTTCTGAGGAACCTTTGAGTTTCCGTGGTGAATCCGGTGCTAATGATTCTATGGTATATTCGCCCTTCTTTTCTTCCTCTGCTAAGAATTTTCAACAAAGTCCCTGGTCTAACTAAGTCCAGATCCCACTCATGGATAACCTCCTGAACATTCCTATGCCAACCACTCCTTTGACCTCAATCCTCAAAGATTTTCGTTCCTACCGTCCAGGGAACCACCGTCAATTCCTCGAACACATCCAGAACGCTTCCTTGGCTGTTGATCTCAAATCATTTGCCTTGTCCTCTCCTACCTCCACCGCTCTCTATCTCCTCTGCATGGACCAAGTCCGTGATTTCAGATGGCGTCATTGGTGTTTCACTCGTGAATACATTCTCAAGAAAACCACGCATCCAGTTGCAACAGGTGGCTCTCCAATTGTTACTTGGTTGCCCAATCAACTCGGTGCGGTGTTGAGTGAAATGACGAGAATCTGGAAGGAGATTGGTAACGAGGGTGAGGGAATGGGCGAGGAGAAAGAGCATGTCAAGGATGTTATGGAGGCAGTCATGAGACAGAAGGAGCAGTTGGAGAAGGAAGTTGAGAAGTATTGTAAGGAGAGGGGGGTTAACACTGCTGCATCTTCTGCTTAGATTAGTTCATTCTTTGAGAATGATGGTTTAGATGGCTGGCTGTGTGGCTAGGATAGATTCGATTTGAGATGCATTGCATATTAGATTGCATATGCGAGCCTGGATGTTGAGCTGTGAATTTCTATTCACTAGCGGGCGAGATTGCATAGAGATATGAGGAAGTTGCAAATCTTATGGCCACGTCTAGGGTTCATGGAGAATTATTGGGAGGATCTTTGTTTTGCTTTCCTTAGTAGGGAATTGCCTGGATTTCATAGCTTGATTCCAAATACAACAATGAAATTAATAACTCAGATGACTGAAACAAAAGAAGCCTTTTTCAGTTACTTTATGGTATCTTCCATTGATGATTCTTGATGGAAATACTTGGCATCCATACTTGTCACTAGGTGCCTTTATAAGGACCTCGAGATATTGACAAGCCTGACTAGTTACCTATATAAAGCATGAAGTCATGTATAAATTTATCAACAATATAATAGATTACAGCATCCAGACTGCCCAGATCCACAACGCCTCCCAGGAAAACAAAAAAGTATTCCTGTTAAACATCCTTCCTAGGCCCATACTCTCCCTAGAAAGTACCTAGTTAATGACTCTCACACTTCTTCTTCATATCCGTATTAAATTCCTCAAATTGTCCTTTGATAGGTTTTCCCAGGAGCCAAGGCTGCATCAAGAACGAAATACCTCCAGAGTACTCTTCCGTCTGTGTGAATATCGTGCCTCCAGGATTACTCTTGCTCGGTTCAATAAGGAAAGAATGGAGACCAGCGACAGTCATAACAGGTGGACCTTGCCATGCAAATTTGTTTGGAGAGTTTTCCTATTCCGGGACGAGATATCAATACAGTTTTTTTTCCTGTCTGGTTCCTTTTGTTCTGAATGATTCATGGAAGAGAAAATATGGATATTCGGATGTACTTGCAGTAATAATTGACTCGAATTCGAAATCTTTCATAACGCAATGAAGTTTTTTGCTGACGGAAAGAGGATCATTGGTATCTAAAGGTGTGATACTCTTCACAAATCCAGTATGCCATTTACTGATATTAGGAAAATCAAGGAGCTGGATTCCTGAGAATTAGTTATCTTATTTATCTGTAGCGGGGGTCACACCGCTTACCACTCTTCGGACAGTCTCTGGTGAGGCATTGATTTCGATTTCTGTTGTGATCATCTTGATAGCTATGGATGGATAATCGTTTTTGGGGATAAGGAGTAGACGCTTTTTATACTGAGAAAGGAGACTAAGTCTTGACACAAATATATGATTTTGACGTAAATTGGTACCTAGGCTTTTGTATGATGCTGCTGCTATGAGGCGCAATTCAGTGAGCATTACAAATCCAACTGTTGACAAACGCGGTCAGTATTTGATCGCTGGCGAGAATGTCAGCATATCCACTTTGGCGCTACGACGAATGTTTTTCGTAATGTTCAATGCCAAGAATTGGCATATTCCTGTTGCGCTTCGCCAATTTTGAGATTGCAGCCCGGAAGGATAGTTTTGCAAAAGTTGTGTAGTACATTAACCGACCGAGAGTACATTGGACAGTTTCATTATGTTTTGGGTCATGAACATTACTGTGGACTCTTATATTTTGTGCTCTGGTTGATAATTGAGAAGAAGACATAGTGACGACCAAGGTAGTGCGTTCTCTCAGCTAGAATCGAGGTTCGAATTTTCCAGAACTTCGAATGAAGGGGCAAAGAGATTATGGAGGCGCTTGCGAATACCAATATTTGCGTTATTGATGGCAATGAACAAACCAAAACTCAATTAAACACGGTTTCTTTGTTGGAACTGACAGCACGAATATGACTGTTACATATGCCGTCCAATTTCACTCCTGACGAAGTCCACCAATACCGCAACCACTCGTTAGCGAGATTTTGTGGTTAGAACACTTCAAGAATGGAGAACTAAATTTATCGGAAGTCTGGTCGCTTTTCTCGCAGTTCAGCAGCTTCTATATATCATGACTGATGAAACCAGTTGCCTGTTTCCCGTCGAATTACTAGAATTTCACGAGATGCCATTATTGCTTGTCCTTACTGCAACTACAATAAGCTATTGCTTTCCTCCGATCTATTTCATCCCGACCTTTTTCTAATTCGTCAAGAACATCTCTGCTCTGGAGGCAGCTGTACGATTGCCGCCCTTTGTTTTCATGCTTGTTTTCGCGGTCATTCTCAACGGCGTTCTTATGGAGAAACATGGATATTCTATGCCGTGGCATCTTGCTGGGGATTCAATGAGCACTATTGGAGCAGCGTTGATGTACACAATAGACCTGAATTCTAGCACTGGGAGAATCTTCGGTTATAGCTTAATATCAGCAGTCGGGGAGATTTACTTCTAAAGCCTCTTTCCCCATGACTCAAGCCAGGTTAGAGCCGTATCAACTTTCAGCATCAACACGGTTTATCGGTTGCGCTGAAATCACAGGCTTGACTATCTCCCTGTCTGTGGTCAACTCAATCTTTCTTGATAAGGCGATAAACAACATCTCTGCAGATTTACCAGTTATCGGCAAATCCAAAGTAAGAGGAGCTATTTCTGGAATTGGAGGGAGTTCATTTGAAAGTCTTATACAAACGCAAAGACTCTTGGTACTCAATTCTATATTGGATACTATCAAGATGTCTATATTACTATGATTGTCGCTGGAGCTATGACTATTGTATGTTCAGTTTTTATCAAGAGAGAAAATTAGTTCTTGGAACTGCTACAGCGAGTGGCCTAGAAATCTATATGTGGCATGTAAGGATGAGAATTCAAGATAAAGAATTGGATGATGATGATGATGGCATGGAGAGCAAGCGGATTCCAGAGAAGCCCCGCAACATTGTATTACAGCGGAGAGCGTGTATATGCACCATTGTGCCCACTTCGATTCCATTGCAAAGTTTTGGCCAGGTAATTGGTGGGCAAGATAAGATCATCGGAATGATCTGAACTACCTTTCATTAATTTTCAAAAGACAGTTATTTCTAAAACCATGCGATAGAGAGACCAAACTTTCGTGGAATATAAAACAGATAAATTGATACATGGAGGAAGCTCTGTGGGACAAAAGATAACTCAAATCACTAGATATTACCTCCCAAAACTTGAAACGTGAAAGAAGACGTACAATATTCCAAAAAATCGCGACTTGGCCACGGGCTGCAAAGGTCACATTTGTAATTGATCGATATCTCTTATCATCAACTTGGAACCCTGCAATATCATAATAACGATAGCAGGAGCAAGCTTCCTAATGATGATTAAGACACAGAATACGCATAAGAAATTGACGAAGATAACTTTGGAAAGTACAACTGCAGAATCTGTGTCGATATCGAAGAAAGAGGGGATGGGAAGCGCACGTGCATACGTGCACACGTGATCTAAACCAAAAATATAGTTCGCGCGTTTGCCCGTTCTCGACAGTTGTATCGCGTTTTGCGTCTTTTTTGTCTTTCAACGATATTCGGGTTTCTAATGGTAAGGCACTAACTAGTGCTATATACAGGATATTTGAAGTGTTGGTAAAACTTTTTGAAAAATGCTCGAGTGGCTCACATGAGTTCTTGCACCCCGCTCGCACGCAACAGTCTAGGTTATTGTCATCATTCCCCATGCATCGCGAAATCATGGTATGATTTGCTAGGTAGGTGCCTTTTTTGTGTTGGCAATTTTCTTGCCATCATCTTATCTTCTAATCAAGCGACCAGTATATGATGAAACATTGATCCATATTCATATGCTCGTTCTATGATAGGCTTCCCGTCCTGATTAGTGTCACGAGCGTATCGGGTTCTATGTTGAGTCTAAAACTAGAAAGTCGGAATGCACTGGTATGATGTTCAACCTATAGTCTCAGAATATGATGTCAATATACAAAGCTTTGTCGCCATTGCATATGTAGCCCAGGAATCAAATTGGTAGTCGAGAAATTTGCACATATCAATAGTAGTTTGCTCCTATAAATCCCTTAATTTCGCACAATTTATCAATAATTCGATTCATTCAAGCTAGTGCACCTGTCACGTCTTCAAATTTTAAAACTAAAATGGCCCCTTCAGTGATCGAAGCTATCTCTGAAACCACTCAGAATATTCGCGAAAAGATCGCACCTCAATCATCAGATAAAATTAATAACGATGGCGCAAAATCTCAGGAACTACCAGACATTGAGAAGCTTTTACCTTCTATAGAGGCCCCCAGTGTCGCGCCTCAAGAACAACACCGAGTGCCATTGAAACTCAGTGGCGCTCTGGATCAATTTGAAAGTTTCGACGTCACTCCAATCATCGGTCGCGAATATGTTGGAGTAAATCTCGCAGAATGGATTCATGCCCCCAACTCAGATGACTTGCTTCGAGACTTGGCTATTACAAGTAAGTCAACTTCACACGTTGTGGTTATCAATATCAACTGCTTACCTATCATTTAGTCTCTCAACGGGGCGTTGTGTTCTTCCGTAAGCAAGACGATATAACGAATGACCTTCAAAAAGAACTTGTCCAACGTCTCGGTGAGCTTTCCGGCAAGCCTTCAACCTCTAAGTTAGTAAGTAAACCTCGTATCATTCGCTCGAGATATCCAAATTTCTAACACTATCCTAGCACATTCATCCTGTGTCCAACTCAGGTCGTGAGCACGGCGGGAAAGATGATGAAATAAGTGTGATATCATCTGCCCAAGCCAAAAAGATATATGACCGAAATTTTGAAGCCAAAAATCGTCAAAGTGCTAAAGAAGGCTGGCATTCCGATATCACATTCGAGCCTGTTCCATCTGATTATGCCTTACTTCGACTGACTGAACTTCCAAAAACTGGAGGCGATACACTTTGGGCTTCTGGATACGAGGTCTATGATCGAATCTCGAAACCTGTACAGAAGTTTCTTGAGACATTGACAGCTACCTATGCGCAACCGGAATTTAACAAAGCGGCAGAGAAGAACGGATTTAAACTTTACTCGGCAGAAAGAGGTGCACCGGAGAATGTTGGCGAAAAATTGGAAGCTCTTCATCCGGTTGTTAGAACAAATCCTGTCACAGGCGTACGTATCCCATTCGTCTAAAGTTGATCTGAAGGCTAATACAGGAAATAAAAGTGGAAATCGATCTTTGCACTTGGCCATCATGTTTCCCATATCAACGACCTCACAGCTATCGAAAGCGATGCGTTGCTGGCATGGTTCTTGAGACTTGTGGTTGATAACCATGATCTCCAAGTGAGACATCGTTGGGAGAATGTCAACGATTTGGCGATTTGGGATAATAGGTCGAATGTATTAGTTCCCCCACCCCATACTTATGGCGGCCCCTAAGCTAACAAATTTTTGATAAAAGTATCATGTCGCCACTTCTGATTACATAAATCTGGGACTGGGCGAGAGGGCTGGTCAAAGGGCCGTGAGTCTAGGTGAAAGACCATACCTTGATCCAGAAAGTACTGGAAGAAGAGAGGGGTTAGAGAAGCTCCAGAAGTCAGTGTGATTGGAATTGGAATTGATCATTGGCGAGGAAAGAAGAAAAGGTTTAGGTTCATGGGCAATTATTGTTGCTTTCTTCGATTCTTTGACCCATCTTGCAGTCAGCGGAAGTCCCGATGAATTGTTGTTCTCATCTATACATCAAATACATTTTGTTTTTATAATAAACCAAAATCTAAATGCAGGAACCATTAACTTGTACTATTCTGGTTGGAAAAGGAAGGTCTATTTGCGGGCACTCCTCTGCATCTTCGGGTTATTAGCATCATTTAAACTCCATCAATTCAACATCTCGCCTCCTTTTACCCATCGCCGAGGTCCTTCTAAGCCTGGCCATCCCTCACGGCTTCGTCGTCTTTTTTCCTCTCTTCCCCAATCCTTTGTTTTCCCGCTCTCTCTCTCCTCCAGCCCGGCCCCCATTTCATAACCGCAAACAACATTTGACTCAAGACGATATACAACAAGGCAATGAAAGTATATGTCCACCCCAACCCCATTTTATCCACCATCGGTACAATCAAAGCCGTGCTTCCTGCCCCCAACAAACACCTCACCAAATTAAACGCTGCCGTTGCCGACCCTGCAGCCTCAGGATTAACATCCACAATTAGAATACTAACAGCCTGCGTTCTAGCAATCAACGTATACCCTAGCACGACCAAAATCACACAAGGTCCTGCAATATTTACCCGGAAATGCATTATCCATCCATAGGTGATGGTACTTAAACTTGCAAGCAAAATCATGGGAAATCCCACTTGCAATCGTGCTTTTTCGATGGGAAAATGAGATAGATCTTGTTGTCTAGATTTCACAACTGTTATTCCTAAGCGACGAGCTTCCCGGAAATAAGACCAGTCGATGATTTTACCCTGTGTGAAAGCGGTGAGGAAACATCCGCCACTGATGGGAAGATACATAAGACCGACTTTTAAATCGTCATAGCCGTATATATCGTGGAATTGAGAAGGCATTCCAGAAATGACGGCATAGAAACCTGCATAGACAATTCCGGCATAAAATAGTAAAAGTGCCGCTTCTTTCTCCGATACTATTCTTTAAGTCGTCAATGGATTTGGAAAGCGTAATTTCCGGGCTGCGGCCAGTTCATCCCGTTTTGAGTAGTCGGGAGTAATACCCTGCTTTAAAAATTTATGTTCTTTACGGATATTGGTAAGTGAACGACTCCATTTCGGTGGCGGTATTGATCCGTCGCCTACGATTTTTCTGCAGGTCTCAGGCATGAAAAGAAGTAATGGAATGAAGAAGATCATTGAGAAAATTGCTAGGAATCCGAAAATCCATTTCCAGCTGGTGTTTTGGGATATGATACCGCCAAGAATAGGACCAACTGCGGGTGCAAATCCAGCCATCATGGATGCATAACCAACGTAAATTCCTCTTTCAGCGGAAGTGGCAATGTCGGCTACTACAGCATTTGCTAAAGCAACAGTACCGGATCCACCGGCTGATTGCACCATGCGGAGAATGAGGAGAGCGACATAATTGTTTTGGAGAGCGAGAGCTATGTTGGATATGATGTAAATCATGAAACAGATCATGTAAGCCGGGCGACGACCTGCTGTATCCGAGAAACCACCGACGAAAGCCGGAGCTATAGCTTGGAGAATCTATGGCTTTGTGTGAGACGATGTAGCAAGTAATAAGACGAGACTTACCATATAAGTTGTGACTGTCAAATTTACCTGACTGCTGGTGACATGCAAGTCTTCAGCAATGGTATTGATAGCCGGGAAATAGATTTGAGTTGTGAAAGGAGAGAAGAAAGTGGCGAATGTAGCTATCAAGACGAGAAGTCTTTTCTCCCACTTAGAAAATGATGTATATAGAACTTCTTGCTGTTCGAGTACTGTCTTTTCGTCAGGAATATCGTTCTTCTGAACGGCATCGCTTCCCTCAAATTTCTCTGGTCGAGAATTGTTCTCAGCTGCAAGCCTAGTTGAAACATTCTTGAGTTCTTCTTTCGAACTATCTTCTTCATTGATGATGTGCTCGGATAGGGATTCTTCCTCTTTCATCTCATTACCAGCCAATGGCTCGGGTTTTACCTGCTTCATCGTGAAAGAAAAATTCGCCGGAAGAGTAGAGATGTCACAAACAGCATTATGAAGTCAAAATGACATAGGGAAGTAAAAATACTGATTCTCAAGTTGTATGCACGTCAGCGCGACGTTGGTATTGATATCGGTAATAAGAACTTACCTCCGTTGGTGAATCCTTGCTGATACCATGTCGCCGACAACAGACTCCAGTAACATTTTTCGTCGTAATAGTTTCCGTTTTCCTATCGAGTACAATGGCAATTTCGTTCGGTAGGGTTATATATCCTTAGAAAAGTGAACAAATCATTAGACTACTCGTTTGTTTCAGTTTTCTCTCGAGGTTGTCCTTACAGACCTGGATAGCAACAACAATAATATAGCTACCGATATACAGACACTACGCTCTATTAATTGTCTGAAATAAACCTCTCCTGACTATAGATCTATCATCTATTATAGCTTCAAGAAACCATTAATGCTACACTGAAAAGAGTAGATTGCATTAATCCTGGTATCAATACAGAAGTAGCACAAGCTTGCTTACAGCGAAACCTCTGTCTCCTGGTTGCTCTGTATTTTGATTGGATTTAGTGCTAAAATGTGCAAGCACCCTTGCATGACGATAGATACGCCTATCGATTGGCTGACATAATCACTGTTGTGGTTGCAAAAACCAACAATCGCCATCTATTCAATTAGAAACATACCATCATCGTGCCGCACTCCACTCGAGATTGTGCAACGTTGTCGTACTCACAGCAATAAGGAATAATGGTTTGTGGAATATCTTATATGCTTCGGTGGTTTCGGAACATTGATCGAGATAACAGGGCGCATCGATGGATATACACGACATAGGGCTGTCTGTGCTTCACGAGCCTAGTGACTGTATCGCAGAGTAATAAGTCTCTCCAAAAGCCAGCATAACATCAGCTAATATTAGCTTACCATAGTATTGTCTTTGTTCATGGCTTGCAAGGCCATCCTCGAAGAACTTGGACAGCAAAAGAAATACGTGCGCAACTCATCAGAGCAAAGACATACCGAATACTGACTTTTCCTCACAAGCCACGACTAAAGACGAACCTCGCCGAAGTCTCAAAAATATATTTTCCAGAGGCAAACCCAAAGCCAGAGTTTCTCAGACAAAACCAACTGAACAAGAGGTATACTGGCCTTTGGATCTTTTGCCAAATGATTGCAATAACACGAGAATATTTACTTGGGGTTATGATTCTGTCGTTGCCAAGTTCTTTAGAGGCCCGACAAACCAGAACAACATTTTCGCATATGCAAAGGATCTTCTTTACTTGCTAAGCAACAAGCGTCTAGATTGTGTACGTTTCCTATTTCTCTGATCATCGTGTTACTAAACAAAACTGGTTTAGAAAGAACGTCCCCTTGTCTTTATTGCACATTCTATGGGTGGTGAGTGGATTTCCCGATTACATCACGATAAATCTGCTGACGATGACTAGGAATTATCGTGAAAGATGTAAGCCAATTCTTATTACGTCGCCACTCATACAAGCTATCACAGTCAAGGCTATTGACCATCCGCTTAGGTGATACGGCGCGCTACGATTGAACCCGATAAGAATCTGAGTGACATCTATCTTTCTACAATAGCAATTTTTTTTCTTGGTACCCCTCACCGCGGTAGTCAGATGGGTGAATTAGGTGAGGTTGTGCGCAGAATCGTGTCCGCTGTGGGCTTTAGTACGAACGATCAAAGTATCCGGAATCTTCAATTCAACAGTTCGGACCTCGAAATCATCCATGAAGGGTTCATTTCTTTATATGAGCGGCCAAAATCGACATTTTGAGGTTTGCACATTTCAAGAAGCACAAGGAATGACAGGAGTGAATTATGGGAAATTTGATCATAAAGTCGGTTCTAAACTGCCGTTCCTTGCATTTTTGCTGATCATCTCTGTTCCATAGGTTGTTGAAAACATCTCATCTACTCTTACGGGAAGTGAGCGAATTCAGACTATCAACGCGAATCATATGTCTATGTGCAGATTTGCTGACAGTACCGATGATGGTTACCAGAAAGTGGTGGGTGAATTGCAACGATGCTTATCACTCATAAAGACAAAATCACTTGCAAGGAGTACGGATAACAAAAACACTGGGGTACCACCGAAAGCATCACTCAGTCAAAAGACTTCTGCATCCTCGGCCTATTGTACGTGCTGGAATTCTAGATTTACAGAGAAAAAACTTGAGCTAAGAGAAGCAAGCACTGAACGTGACTGAACGTCTTTGTATATCTTTATTCAATAAGCCAGATATGTTGGAGTATCGGTCTATTTTGCCTAGCCGCGTCGAGGGCACTTGTGAATGGGTGCTCACAAATCCACAATATGTCCGTTGGTCATCAGAAAAAGAGGCCTGTCTTTTGTGGGTTAGCGGAAATTCTGGCAGTGGTAAGACTATCTTGTTAGCATTTCTACTCGAAAATCTTGGATCTAGCATTTCTTCAGCAGGTACCAAACTGATTGTTTGCTGCTTCTTTTGTGACGAGAAGATTGAAGCGCAGAGAGATGTGAAAGCCATTATTCGTAGTCTCATCTATCAGATTATTGTACGAAGACGCATCCTGGTGAAACATGTCAAGGCGGCATATGATATGCAAGGAGCTCATTTGACAGATAACTTCAATGAACTCTGGAGAATATTTACGGCTATAACAAACGATCGAAAAGCTGGTCATATAAACGTCATTGTTGATGCTATCGATGAATGCGAAGAGAATACGAGAGATCGCTTGTTGAGAGCAATTGCATCACTTGTGAACCAAAAAAATTCTTCTGGTACATATGCTATAAAATTTCTAATCACCAGTCGACCTCTGTTGTGGCGTCAATATGCGTTGGCGCGCGAACGCACCGAGTATACTCTATCTATTGAGAACCTCAACTCGAACAACGAAAGCGATCTTAATTTAGTCATACGGACAAGAATTGATGCAATAGTAAGAAGGACGCAGTGCCGCCCTGAAACAAGAGAGTTTTTAGAACATGCTTTATATTCACGAGCCGACCAAACCTTCCTCTGGGTGACTGTAATTCTCCATATCCTAGAGAGGACATACCTTGCTTCCCAGAATGATTTTCAGCGCATCATTAACAAACTCCCAAGTGGCTTAACAGCTACTTACGAGCGCTTTTTATTGAGCATTCATTCGGATTATCAGATCATAGCAAACAAGCTACTGCATTTTATTGTTGGTAGCATGCGCTCACTTTCACTAGACGAACTTCGAATTCTGCTGGCTATCCAACCCCACCATCGAAATATGGAGCAAGTCGAGGGGGAGTGCCAACCTAATATCAGCGAAACTATCCAGGGCATACTAGGTCCGTTGGTACGAATATCCGATAACAAAGTGTCCCTCGTGCACCAGTCTGCTAAAGAATTCCTGCAAAACCTTTGGACTTGGAAGGATAATCCTTTATCTCAAATGTTCGGCGTCAAAGTCGAGGAAGCCAACTACTTACTGGCTGAGGCAACGATGTCATATCTTCTATTAGACGATTTTGCGGTCGACAAGTTCGCGCATGTGACTGATATTGACTCACCTAGTAGTGCACAACATGAGGACGAGGATACTGTCTGGGACGCATTTAAACTTGAGGGAGATATCACTCTCCAAGAAATTGAATATACAGGCTACCGTACATACCAAAACATAGCCGCTGCTCATGCCCTCTTCGATTACTCTGCTCGATATTGGTCAGAGCACTATTCGAGGTCAGGGTCAGCAAAGAAAAATGCTTTCAACTCTGCCTTCAGTCTACTGAACACGAGTCAGAATTGGGCCAAGAATTGGTTTCGTTACTTCTGGCTTTTTGCAGAGCCAGAGTGTTTATATCCTTCTAAATTCGATACATTGATTGCCACATCCTACTTTGGTCACGTTGAAATACTGGATGCGGTATTAGCAAGAGATTATAAGCACGATCAGAATATCACAGAAACGGCTGTGTATTGGGCATCTAGAAAGGGCAAATTAGAGATTATTGATGTGCTAAAAACTCGGGTTTGTCAGGGCATGACTGTCTCAATAGCACTACATCCTCTGATTGCCGCAGCTCTATATGGTTGTCTGGAAGTTGTAAAACTGCTTCTCAATCTTGATAAGATAGATCCAAATGTACAAGGCATTGGAGGCCGAGACTCATTGTCACTTGCAGCTAGTAATGGCCATGTTGATATCGTCAAAGCATTGCTTGAAGATTCTCGCGTACAATTGGACGTTCAAGATGTGAACAAATGGACGCCATTCTTTTGGGCCGTTGGCGGCAAGCACTTAGATATCGTGCGGTTATTCTCACGAAATCCTGGCACAGATGTTAATCATGTTGATAATAGAGGGCGGAACGTGCTCTCTTGGGCGGCTGAAAGTGGTTAAACCCAAATTGTTAAACACTTGTTGACGATAGATCGACTGCACTGTCAGAACCAAGATCTCTCTGGACGAGATGCCTTATCGTGGGCTGCTGCGGCTGGGCATCTAGAGGTAATTAAACTGTTACTCGAGAGTAGAAAACTAAAGATTTCTGGTAAGGATAAAGATCAGAGGAACGCGATTTCATGGGCTGCAGGTGGCGGGCACTATGAGATTGTCTACTACCTCATCAAATGTAATGGCTTAGGAGCTGATGCAGAAGATGTTGACGGGTGGAGACCACTAGCATGGGCGCTAGAAAAATCCGATCCGAGAACCGTTCAAGTGCTCTTGTCATCAGGAAAAGTAGATGCAAATCGAAAAGACAAAAATGGATGCACTCCACTCTCTTGGGCGGCAGCGTTAGGTCTCGAGGATATTGTGCGTATGATCGTTGATGTTGAGGGGATTGATATATATGCACGGGATATGGATAACCAAACACCAATGTCGAGAGCAGAAGCATTTGGGCACGTAAGTATTGTAGATATTCTGAAGAATGCACGCAAAGACGCAGCATAGACAAGATCGTAAATTCGAAAATAATGATATCATGTCCATGGAATCCCTGGTTACAAATCTTAGACCAGAACAGGAGCCAGAGCATTTAAGATTGTAGCGCTTGGCCTAGAATACCCAACAAAGCAAGATCTTTTCAATGATGTCGCGATATATTTGTCTCTGCCGGTACAAGAGACAGAGACAATGAGAACACTAGCAGCATCTTCCCTGAGGTGCCAGAAATGGGCTCTGTCGCTTAACAGGGACTTATTGGCCAATCTGATCATCAGGATTCCTTGAATATAATCCACCATTCGCATTTTTTCTTTAATATAAAATTCAATCAACATCACTTATTTATCATAACTTCTAATATAATAATACATACTAATTTTCAATCTTTACTCTCTACTTAAATTATAAAAATCGAAATCTGAAATAAGGATTCTATATTATAAATAATGTGATTGAAAAATTATTAAAATAGCTGTTTGATCCAATAAGGCTTTTTCATTCAAGGTATATCGCACGGACCACTTTTGGAGAACAAGAGATTGTTTGTTTCTGGGATGATAGCGAATTCCTTACCGAACAACTTCTTTCCCAAGGGAAATGAGATAGTCTTAAGGCTTCCCTTTTATTATTCCTTTGATACTGTTCTTTAGATTAATTATACATATCCCTCATTTCGCAAAGGCAAATAAATAGGCCAATAGGATATTTGATGGAGAAAGTACGAGTCCCAATGAAGACAATTATGTGGTCAAATCCGCCTGTCTAGAGTTTCCAATTGAGGATTGCAGTGAATTAATTGGGGTTTGAATGTCATAAGGAGAGAACAAGGCTACTTATTATTTGAACTGAAAATCTAATAACCCATACCAAACGTTCCTTCTGGGCAGTTATAAAGTAGTCAAGTACAGAAGGACTCAATTGCAGGAAAGGCAGTCTAGTCATCCTGAATAAACAGTTGTTTTGTGGGTTGCAAGCCCTGATTGAGCTTTCGTCATTGGGGGTTTTCCAGTCAAAAGTTCGTATTGAGTAGATAAGGGAAATCGCATTGGCCCTATTGAGCTTCAATAAAAGTAAAGTTGAAAGCTCTTGCCCCAGGAGATGTCAAGAGAGGGAAGAGGCTGGAAATAGGTAGTTTTTTGTGTTAGTGATGAATTACTTTTCTTGTGTAAGGGCCTCCTCATCGAAAAGTATCTAATCAAACTGCCATAAGATACATTGAAGGGAGCTGAATGGCCTCATAGTACTTAATTGTAGGAAACTCTTTGAATAAAAGGTTCAAAAGCCTTTTGGGATGAAACTGGGGTTTAGGGGCTATAATTAAGCGGTTTGATGTGGTGATTACTCGGTTGCGTTTGAGGGATATAGTCATTTTTCAAAGATCATTTGTTTTAGTACGAAATCCGAACGAATTACAATACATAGCAATCAAGCGTAGTCTCAAAGAAGGAAAAAGAAAAATTACAAATCAATGTATGGCTTATTTTTCGTTTCTGGAACCACGCGTATACGTCGAAATCTTCACGCGCGAGCCTTTTGACCATCTCATTCCTTCCACTTGTGACATATACATAGAATGCTAAACAAACAATCTTAAAGCGGAAAGAACGACATATTGTTTCTCTTCCCTAATACTGAACAATCATCTGAAAAGTGCGAAGATGGGTTAAACAGAAGTAATAAATCGAGTTCTGCTTCCCAGGAACTCCTAGACCTGAACATAAACAACAACAACAATTTTGCTCAACTTCAACTCAGGAATTATCGATTTTTGGTTAGGTCAAAATAACGATACGGCATAGATTTTGAAGGGAACTTTATTCAAGTATGTATTTCCACCCATTCACTCCCGTTGTCGAATCAAATTCTAGAATGCACAGATATTTCTTTCGTTGGTTCAATGCTAACTGTCTGGCTGCTGGATAGTCTGAGTTACGAGAGATGAGTGACCTTGTGGTTCCTCCAGATTACGACGGACTATGGAGTCGTGAAATTTGGTTACAAAACCAGACCAATCTTCAAGCGATCCGTCCGTTTATCTCCGCGGTTGACCTTACTATTCCATCCGGGCCCTCAAACGACTTGCATTCACATGAAAATGACGCGGCCAAAATCTACGGGCGGATAACCATTCCTGTTCTAGCTCAAAATGCTACTTTTACAGAGGATAACGAGAATTGGAACGCATTGACGGCCTTCGCGCCAAATCTCGAAAAGTTTCTTTGTATGGCTTCCAAAGTTTTGAGGAAAGATCTGGAGGAAATTTTGCCAAGACCTCAAGGCAGAACTCAGAGTGACTATAAAGCTGCTCTTGAAATTTGCCAGCGTGCTCTACCCGCTGATGAAGGTGGAATGCCTTTTAGTGACGAAATACGTAGTGTTAATTGCTTTTCTCATGTTCGAATATCGGCAAATATCTCGATGGGAAACCCTTGGGAGAAACTCAAACCAGATACAGATACCGGAGCTTGTGGGCCTTGGGTCGTGGTAGTTCCATGGGGTCAATGGGACGTCTCTGGTGATTGGCTATATGGGGGAAGAATGGTGACCCCCCATTACAGGAATCAGGGGTCGTATCCCGGCAGTTCATTCCAGGTGCGGAAAGAAAAGTATGTTCATAATACCCCATTTCTCCCGATTCCGGGTAACGAAAGGTATCAATTCGAATTTTTCATGCCGCACCTTCCCGAACATAACGGGGAGGATTATGAGAGAATGGCGGAAGAAGAAAAGGAATTGTCAACAAATTGCCCGCCGATGAGAAATCCTGATAGGTTTGGAGGAACTACGCACTATGCTGCGATGGCGTGCCAAAATGGTATCCCTAGTTTCCCGCGAATTCCTCCAGCCAATGGGGTAACACCAACAGGCTCCCATCTCGGCTTGTAATTCTAGAGACATGTGCGATAGACTAGAAAAAGAAGGACAGAAGATACACATTAGACTATGTTCGAAATCAGAAGAGAATAATTATGGTATTGAGCCTCTGATACTCTTGTTTTTCTATACTGCTGATTGTAAATAACTTGATGAGTCTGACTTAAAGTACCAGATGATGGTTACTCCTCAAGAACTGGTTCTACACAAATATTATAGACGGCTTTGATTGTGGGAAAACAGAGTCGTCGAATTCTCAACAAGGTGGACTTTTATAGCTCCAATATTTAATTGATACCCAAAAGACCTAGGTAGTTGGAGGACGCCCGAAATTTAGTCGTTTGTTACAATGCTTCTTAGAGTTTGTGGAAAATTGCATGGCCAACGGATACTCTCAACACTTTTCAATAATATTGCCAGAACACTGAAATCTCGATATGCGATTAAGTTTGCAGCAAATAACTCTTGACTCTTGATATCCTTTATTCCAAAACAATCAGAAATGATGAATACGAAATCTCCAATTTTCGAAGCATTTATGTCTTGAAAGCCAGTGTGATCTGCCATTCAAAACTTTGATCACAGTCACGTCCGTTGGGTGTGCATCTCGGGCCAAAGAAGAAAATGAAATGAAATGGAGATGAACGTGGAGACAGGTTTCTCATAAATCAACACAAGGATTTTATCAACCGAGGAGCATTTTTTCTAACCACGATATTCACCCCTTTACCCACTGCCAAAACAATTTAAGGAGCGCATTGCTTAATTCGGTGTGCTGTCGATATATCAAAGTCAACGTATTCCACACGTGTTAGAATACAACTCGGTCTATGGATCAAACACTCGTATTGACCTGAGTAAAGCAGGTAACGATCCAAGCGTCAGGCCATAGACAAAAATCCAGTTACACTACCCAGTACAAAGAAAGGTCAGGCGAGTGTCGAAAGATTGCAAGCGAAGCGATACAAAATATGCCAACAATAGGTACATACATACATGATGTTTCTAAGAATACGGAGCAGCAGCACGTCTTGACAAGTTGACCCCTAATTGCTAAGCACGTTGAATAACGCATCGTTCGATTAGACTTTCCACAAACTGGGTTTTACCCCACCAAAAATATGGAAGTGGAGTGAGTGAGGCAAAAAGGGGCTATGCGGTGCGGCCGATGCGATTTGTTTAGGTAAATTGTGTCACTTATTCTCCTAATAATTATTACATCTCCATCTTCTCGTAAAGTATTCATAGCTATTTGTGCGCGTAGAATTAGTTATTCGATCGAGGAGACCGATACCACTGTACACTCGGATATGTTGTTCCGTTGATCTACCTAACTACCTCTTAGGGGTTCGTATTAAATAGTCGGAGCAGATCTCGGGGGTTTCACAGCGGGTGTATGTCCGGTCCAGATGGTACTGAAAGTACTGCATACTATTTGCGGGGATAATTAAGCGTAAGAATAACCTTGCAGCACGATTTACTAGAAATCTGTATAGAAGATTCTAGTGATTCTATGGAAACTTTTGGGTGTTGTGTTTTTATTCTGGTATGCATCACTGATAAAATTAGAAATTTGTGACGTTTGTAATAGATTACATAAATCAACATCTATTTGTAAATATGTGATATCCAGGTAGTTGTCGTTAGGATATCAATGACTTGGGTCTACCAATTCTCTTTCCCACTAATTTTAATATTAATGCCAAATGTGCTTAAGTTTTTATCCAACGTACGGTGTGATGTAGGGACACAATGTCATGCATACAAGCAAACAAAAGCAACCTTCAAACAATGACGTTCGCCTCGTCCCACTTGCAGCCAAGCCACAGCATCCACTGAATACGAGAGCGAGGATTGCCGGCTCCACAGATCGGCATTGTGTGTACTCTGTACATCGTGCATCTCGTATCTAAACATACACACTCTAGAGACTCCAATTAAAAAGGAAATGTATAGCGATGGCAAGAATATATAAGAATGAAGTATATCTCCTGTTGTATCATTCCTCATTCAAACACACAATCTCATCATCTTCACTCACAATAACCAACATCTAAACCAATCCTCTCAACTTTTCGTTAAGAAATCAATTCTCAAACCGCAAACATGCAATTCTCATCTGCTATTATCTCCGCCATCACCGTTGCTCTTGCATCGGCTGCCGCCATCGAGAAGCGTGACACCGTCTTCAACGTCTCCAACTTCAGCGCCGGCTGCATCCCACACAGCACCCAGTGCCTGTAAGAATTCTCCCATTCTAATCTCAAACCACACACTAACCCGCAACCAGCTACTCCTTCACCGTGATCCAACCCGGCACCATGGAGACCACCGGTGTCAAATGCACCGCTCTCGTCTCTGGCAACACTGACGGAACCCTCCCCGACATCCCACAATGGGGCGGATCCTGCATCGAGTCCTCCCGCCGATTCTGGGTCACCCGCGAGGGTGCCGGTCTCAACCTCTTCGTTTCCCAACAGGTTAGCCCAGCCAGCAACCAAACTGCTTCCCACTTGCTCCCCAACAGCGAGTTGGTCATGGTTGCCAACACCATCGGTAGCACCGAGAGCTACAACGGTCCTACCTCCTTCGGTTTGGACTACGCCACCTCCTCCTAGAGAACTCGACCGAGACGGAAAAGCGCCATGGCTTTCGCAACGGAAGTCTTTGTTTACCTAGTGATTGTTGATGGATATTAGCGAAGTTTTTGTTTCTGTTCTGGTGTGTGGTGTAGGATGTTTGTTGTAGATAGTACTGAGGGCATTGTTGGGGGATAGTAGAACTTCATTAATATAATTACTTCCCTCCTATTTATTGTCCTTCGCTTGCAACCTTTTGATGTCTTAAGTGCATTCCGATTCATATTATCGTCATCGCCACCACTGACGTCAAGCGGTACAATTTAATCCCTCGCCATATGATTTAATAGCGACGAAACACTCAATGAGCGAGACTGTTGAACTGGTTTCTGAAGGTTTCTTTTTGAGTGTCATTTCAAGTTATCTCGTTTGGTGCTCGACTGCATCAAAATTTGAGTGTAATGTTATTGTCGGTAAGAGTGGTAAGCAGTGATAATGGTATTTTGTGTCTTTTGAGGCGGTAGTTGTGATAGTCATGGCAAATGGGTAAGCATGAAAAAGTGATATGATATAGGCTCAGTAAATTGAGTAAGAGGTCAAACGCTTGAACGAGATGTGAGATGTCAAGTGGCTCCGATAGGATCAGTATTCAACGATACTAGTCATGATTGCAAGTAATTGTGAGTAGCGAAATGCGCAAAATCCTTGGTTTCTGGATTGGATCTTTTCTGTCCTGTATTGTAGGATCAGCGTGGAAGAAGTCGGACTGTCGAATGAGATAATTCGTGCTTTGTTAGTATAATATCTTCTCTATATATTCCAACGACATACCGTATCATAATTTCACCACAACACCGAGCCACTTCCCCAGATACTCACACAAAGTAAAGTGGTATTGAAATCGACCTGCAGATACACACAAATCAGGACCCACGAATTTCAAGAAATTCTTTCCAAGGGATTCGGAAGGGATGATGTTTCGCTCATCGTACTGTCCCGCAAATAACTAGACAGACAAATTGATTGCATGCCTTTCTCTCCCATCTCCCACAGCCACACTTCAAAACTCATAAACGCTCTCCTAATCTTAAGAAATTATTCATGTTCATATCCATCTCTTTCCCTAATTCCCTCATCAACCATATACAAAATATCCCCCTCCAACCAGTGTTTGAATAAAATATTCTTGAATTCTTGAACTTAACATCCCCCCGAATATTTCGTGACAATCTTAGAATTCTGAGCTGGTAATTCTGGGATTGGTAGGGAGGGAGATACGGATTTTGTTGGAGGATAAGAAAAATGGCAAAATATAGGTGCTTAGTTATCTAGGTAGTCAGCGAAGAGTAATCACGAAATGAGATGGGATGATGGTGAGAATTGAGTGAATGGGATTGAAATTGGGATTGAAATTGGGATCGGATATATGACTGAAGATGTCGAAAAATATTCTTCTTAGTATTTCAATAAAAAACATCTTTAGTAACCGTACAATACTCCTTACATGTGCATTTCCTAACGAATCTTCGAACCATTTTTTCAAACACGAGCAAGAAAGTGATATCGAGAAACCATCTCCGACATGCTCATCCAAACACTCAATGAGGAAACTTTCCCACTCTTTACTCTATCTCCGCAATCCCCTCCCGAAACTTCCCTCCCTTGACATACTCCCACCCCTCGCCCGGCGTCGTCGCTACACTCGCGTTTCCACTCCTCCCTCCATTCCCCCCCTTCTCCTTCTCCATCTCCCTCTCCCCAATCTCCACCGGCGCCGCAATATCATTTGGACTCTGCGGAGTCGCTGGCACGCCTCTCTGACTCCCAAACCCGGGACTCGTGCCCACGCTCTCCGTAAATGGTCCACTTGGCGCCGTCGTTCCAAAATAATCTGATGCCTGTCTCACATGCGGAGACGCACCTGGTCTTCTTGAAATTTTCGATCCCACTTTCGACTCTGATTTATGCGAGAGTCTGGAGCCGGAAATCTGAGACATTGCGGCAGGTGGAATATCCGCATCAGGGTGAGAAGAGAATTTGGATTGGAGAGCTCGGCGACGATGGATGGTGAAGAAATAGATACAAGCTCCTATACATGCCAATACGAGAAGCGCAACTCCAACGCCAATGCCGGCTTTGGCGCCTGTAGAGAGGCTGTGTTTGCTAGATGTGACATTGGAGTCTGGGGCTCCGGTGGCTAGAATTCCATTACTTCCTGTGCGAATAGCGGATCCTGTGCCGGTGGTAGCAGCGCAGTAATTCGTACCGCTGAGAACCGCACAGCCAAATCCATTATCGCAACATCCACCACCCATGGAACTAGCGCAGGCGAATTGGTTGGTTGTGCAACCGGATGGGATTACGGAGACGAGAGCGGGGGTTGAGTAAGGAGATATTGTGACGGCGCATCCACTGGAGCCGTCTGAAGAGACGCATTGCGCGTTATAGTTGCAACATCCTCCGCCAAGAGAACTAGCGCATTGGTAGTTAGAGATGGAGGGACATGCGCGGGGAACACAGGTTGTTGTTACGGTGGTGGTGGAGGAAACGGTGATGGTTTTGTTACTGAGGAAGGAAGCAGAGGAATAGGGTGAATCGCAATTACTGCCTATAGCGCAGCAGGAGGTACCTATGGAGGGGGATATAATGCAATATTCGGTGTTTGAACAACATATTGCTACATCGATATCAAAACCTTTGAGACGAGATTGTAATTAGTGATTGCTTTTCGCATGGTATAGTTAAGATTGGCTCCGCGATGAAAGATACAGAGGATGCAGGATGTTAAGATGAATTAAAAATTGGAAATAATTACAAGAATGAGATCCACTTTGACAAACACCAGTATCTCTCTCAAACAACTTCCCCTCATTCAATCCCATATAATATCTCGGACTCAATACATTCCCCTCATTTTCCATTCTCACAGCTCCAAATTGTCCTCGTACTTGTCCCACATTCGTGAAGCCCAATCCGAGGAATGCTAACAGCCATTGTGACCGCGAAAATATCGATATCGACAGCGGCATCTTGAATAATGCAAAATAGTTTATATCGCGAGATTCAAACACAATGATCCATGTCGAGATATATCTATACAAGAAAAATATAGGTTTGTAACATCCCCTCAATCGCTTGCGGGGAAAGGTAGAAAGTCTCCGTCCACTGGTGGCACACTGAGGGCAATGGGTATTTATTAAATAATGAAATTTAACCCCTCGGGCAAGAACCGCTGATGGAGAATTAAAAGAATATAGAAAAGCAAAGAACGAGGAAAGAAAGTAGCAGGAAAAGAAATTCCCCAGCCGCAAAAGAGCGACATTCAATGCACCCTCCATCAAAATCCAATCCACAAACCAACAGACAAACAAACTCTCCGATTAAAAATTCAGTCTTATCATATCTTACCTACATCTCGATATATCCATTCTACCCGGTCCCGGTTCAGTCATCTCCTAACATTTACAGCAGCCAGAAGCTGAGGTCAGCCGTAAGCCATATTTAGATATCGCTTGATATTAGTGGCGTTGATGATTCTGGAACCCTGGATGTGCAGCTGAGGATATGTATGTACTTGCATGCTGGGTGTAGCGAGAATCGTGATTGACGGATCGGAGCTGGGGTTTGAGTGAGGTTGTGGAGAGTCGGATTTTTGGGTGTGGGTGTTTATTGGGATGGTGTGGTGAGGGAGATCATGTTGTACTTCATATAGAGTACAGAGTAGAGCAATGATAGAATGGATGATAATCATACATAGACAAATATCTACGGAGAAAAAATGAGCAAGAAAAACAAAGATTAGATAGTCAAAATATTTATATCCTAGTGATGTAAAAGACTGAGTAGAGTTCGACAATATCTATTCATCACTCGAGCTCACATCTCTCAAGCGAAAACCAAGAAAACAAACTTCGAGCTCTCAATTCCTATCCACCTACCTGTGTCGTAGAATCCTATTGAAATCATCTCTCACGATACTATTAACTATCCTCAATAAATCAGCATTCAACAACACCTATAAACACCCAATCCACTACACTATATACTTCATTCTATCCCTCCCTCAACTCACCTCTCAAATCATCTTTATAATTCATATCCCCAAACGATCGTTATTAACCCAAGACTCAAAACCCAACCCCAAACGGGAAATGCAGTACACCACCCGGCGGCGAATTTCCCCAATATCATTCCTCTCCATATTACTCCATTCTACACCATATATTCCACACCACACCATACCACATCACATTATACCACACCTACCTACATGTATATATATTCATGCATAAAAATACCTACCTAGGTTCCTATTATCTATCCATATCCATCCATCCATGTCAACCCATCAACCCATCAATCCTCCCACTACATCCCACCCACCATCAGGACCAAAACAGGCAGTAAGTAAGTAAAAACCTACCAACCTACCAACCTACCAACCTAATACTCCCAATCCAATTCAAATGCAGAGATATATATATATGTATGCATACTAGGTATGTAATTACTTACCAATCTACCTACCAATCTTCCTACCAATCTACCTACCTTCCTATCAACTCACCCATCCACCCATCCACCCATCCACCCATCCACCCATCCACTTATCTACGCATCTACATCCATAGTCTTCTAGTCTAGACAATATGCACATCATATCATCCCAAGTCAGCGGCTAAGACACCAACCTTCGGAGAAGCAAACTCCATTGTGCATACATTTCGGAGGGAGAAATACCGTTTACATTTCTACATTTCTGTGAAAATATTGATTTGATATGATGTGATATTGGATGGAGAATGATATGATATTCGATAGAACGTGATACGATGTAAACATCAAGATCCAAAGACGGAAATAAACTCCTTTCGGCTCATCTATACTCTGTCCTCTGTGCACTAGTTAGGTATTGGTATGTGACTACTCGAGACTAAACCGAATGAATTTCCTAAAAGAAACTCGGAATTCAAGATAAGATAAAATAAAATAGAATTCCTCCAACGCCCCGATCTTAATTAACCAAACAATAACTCCCATTAATGCGTGACATGCGTGTCCAAATGTACAAAAGAAATCTTCATTCGTTATTATCTGTAACAATTCCCCTTCCCCTTCACAATATCTCGTTTAAAACTTCCATTGACCGCGTAAATTAACTCCCGATACTTCCTCCAAAAGGATGACTTTCTCGAAGATCTGCTACCAAATCATCGACGTTATGCAGATATCTCCCGAGCAGTTCTTGTTTTTCCTCTAATGTTTTGGTGTGTTCGCTTTCGCTCTGTGCTCTTCTTCTGCCTGACTCTTCTCGATTATTGATTGCAACTGGGAGTTTGCTAGGACTGCGTTGCATTAATGCCAGGGAGCTTGATGAGCTTGATGATTGTAGTGATGGGGTCTCGGGCATGAGGTAGAAGTATAGAAATTCGACGAGTTTGAGCTTCACATCGCGACTTGTTTCGCGGGATTTGAAAATGGAGGTTATGGTTAAGAGACCATCGAGAGTTTCGAATGTGCGAGTGTTTTTGGGGGTGTCAATGAGTGAACAGACGAGGGTGAGAAGGGTTGCAGATTGGATTGTGGGACAATTGACTGGTTCGAGGAGATCGAGAAGATGCTGTGGAATGTTAGTATCATATCATACGTACATCATTCCGGAAAGAGCGTGAAAATATTATTGATAGTATGGATATATACATTCATGTATAATTCTCTAGAGAATATACTCCTTGAAGGAGGATGTAACAAGAGAACCCCCTGGATCAATTCCAACGTTTGAATTATTAACAAATCACTTTGTCCATCATTAGTCTTTCCCATCAATCTATCCAAGCAAGTAACCAATCGCATAGCAACATTCCATTCGAAACCCTCCTGTAATCGAAAGAACTCTCGGAATGCGGCATCATTAGGTAGTTCACTCAGAGCTTTTCGTGGAGGTGGTTCTTTTCCCGGATCAATCACTGAACGGCGTTTATCGACATTAGATCTTGGAGAATTGGATAGACAAATTTGGGCTAACAGTCCTTCGACCTGTCGGAGACCTTTGCGAATTTTGGAAGCATCATATGAAGAAAGATTATCGAAAGAGAGAGAAAGTAATGCTTCCATTGTTGAATGTTTGGTGTTCGGGTTCGTGTTCTTGAATGCGTGAATTGGTTGGCGTGTATGAACGAATGAGTGAGTGAATGAATTGAATTTTTTGTTAACTGATTCTCGAAAGATTGATTGCGCAAAATCGCAACGAATAAATTGAATTGTACAATTGGAAAAAAGGAATAAATATGGATCTATTTGAATATGTTAATACAGGAAGATGAAGAGAATGTATGGGAAAGAAAGAAGGTAGGTATCTATCTTATTTGAGAAATTTTGAATTTTGTAAGAAGCACAGTTTGAATCACAGACAAAATTGGTTGTTTAGTATAATGGTTTTGGGGTATAATTGTTCTCAGGGCAACGAATCCAAGCGACGGGAAGGCTTTCAGGGAAGATACTGGGTAGTTGGTAGCGAAATCGAGGATAGCTTGCGGTATTCGCTGATGGATATGGAGTGAAGAGTGCATTGACATCCAGTGTATCGAGTGAGTTTGTCTGTGGGTATTGATTGCCCTTTCTTTTTTATTGAAGTTTGTTGATTGTGATTCGTTTTGTTTATTTTATTATTGTTTTAATTGTTCTTGTTAATATTATCATGACTTTGGAATATACATGACGCAATAGTAATATATGTATATGAAACTATTTTATCTTTGGATATGGATGTCTCCCTGGTACCCTACCTACTTTTTAGCTACCCAATTCCAATTATCGAGATATACATAGTATATACCTACGCATCAAGGTCCATACAGCTTTTTCTTTTTGTAAAGAAAGGAAAAAGAAAATAGCTATCGTCAGCCTTATGTCTTCCAATATGGCATGTTCATCAATGTACTTGTACCTAGAACCTAGGTATGGTATCTGTCTTCTCACACGATCAGACGAACATACTACACAGCCACCACTACTATTGCTACCACCATCACCACCACCCTCACTCTCACAGACATCTGCAGAAAGTCTATTGTTCAACACGTGAAGAAATTCTCAAGCTCCCGGCCTTTTGCACGACCAAAACTAATCATCTTAAGCATGAGTTGGGGTAAATGATAAACAAATAGCAAATCATAAAGTAACTGTACCGTTACATTCTGCTGACTGCCAACATATATCCATCTATCTTACTTACCTAGCTACTAGCCATTCTTCCCTACAGTTACGGCGCGCGCATACTATCTATCTATCTACCTATCTACATCTCCATCGGTATTGGTAAATGCATCCAAATAATCAGAAATAGGAAGCTTCATTACAAATTCCCCTTCTTCATCGCCGTAAATCCATGCAAGGGTTACGCATCAATTTATCACATTCTTGTTCACCCCGCCTATCAATTCAAAGAGTGAAATAAAGCAAGTCCCAAATGTTTCAGCGACTTCTTCCAACTAGAGGTCCTTCCATTATGGTTTCCGAAAACTTTCCTTCTCCAAACGCGATTCCTCCACGAACTTCCTCCAACGGTCAAAATAATATCAATCACTCAGCTTCGAAATCCGTCCTGCGCCCAGTCCCGGAAGGCGATTGGATCAGTCAGAGAAATAGTATGCATACCGCACAATCTTCTCAATCTTCGGGAGCCATGAATCCTTCAATTCACGGAGGTTCTGCTCCAGATCCAAATAAATATACCAAAAACGATATGGCATTTCATGGATGGAGTTCTTGGGCTCCAGAGAAGGAAAAGATATTGTTCGGTCCATACGATTATTTGGAGGCACATCCAGGAAAGGATATTAGAAAACAATTGATCGCCGCATTCAATGAATGGTTGGAGGTACCACCGGAGAGTTTAGAGGTCATTACCAAAGTCGTGGGAATGTTGCACACAGCATCCTTACTCGTCGATGATGTTGAAGATTCATCATTATTGCGACGCGGATTACCTGTCGCACATAGTATTTTTGGCACGGCGCAAACGATCAATTCTGCAAATTATGTCTACTTTTGCGCATTGCAAGAACTTCAGAAACTCAACAATCCACAAGCTATTACGATTTACACGGAAGAGTTATTAAATCTTCATCGGGGTCAGGGTATGGATTTATTCTGGAGAGATAGTCTCACTTGTCCCACCGAAGACGATTATTTGGAAATGGTTGGTAATAAAACTGGTGGGCTCTTCAGACTCGCTGTCAAGCTCATGCAAGCTGAGAGCAAAACCTCAAGGTAGATAGGGTACCCCGCCCCCACCGATCAACAGAAACATGCTAACCCCTGCCTAGGGATTGTGTTCCATTAGTCAACCTCATCGGCATCATTTTCCAAATCCGCGACGATTATCAAAACCTTTCGTCGCCCGAATACTCGCAAAATAAGGGGCTCTTTGAGGATTTAACAGAAGGCAAATTCTCATTTCCCATCATCCATTCCATTCGCGCCGCCCCCGATAATCTCGTTCTGCTCAATATTCTGAAACAGAAACCAGATGATGAACAGGTTAAGAAATATGCAGTGGCTTATATGGAACAAACGGGAAGTTTCGAATATTGTCGAAAGGTTCTGGTCACCTTGAGCGAGAGAGTTAAGAAGTTGATTGAGGAGTTGGATGATGGTGGAAATAAGGGAAAGGGAGTGATGAAAATCTTGGATAAAATGGCTATCTAATGTTTTTGTAAAGTGACAAGTAAGAAGAGATGTCAGAAAATGAGGAGAACCGAATCACAATTTGGTGGAGGTATTTTGATATATGAAGGCATTGGTAGCATGCTGGCCGGCGAATATGGGCACTACAATATCATTTTCGAGCATGGTTTTTAGCTCAGCTATTTTGGGGGGGTTGATTTATGATATCAATCAGGTTTAGGAATCTTTGCTTCTCTACTGCGGTTCTTCTTTTTATGTTTGTATATGTGCTGAATGCAGAGTGCAGAATGGTGAGTGTCAATGTCTAGATGATTGCGTATATAATTACATCTTGATCACTTCTTGATCACTGGGACCTCTGAGTGGATGGATACCCTGGTGTTAGTTGTTATTATTGCATTGGATTGCATTGGGGATTATTGGTATAGCGGGGGGAGCGGGGAGCTATGGTAGTGGGTATGGTATGGTATGGTATGAATGGTATGGTGATGTGATGTGATGTGATGAGTTGTGAATTGTGAGTATGGATTTGAGTTTGGATTTGCATTCGAACTGGAATAAGGAAATATTGAAGTGCTTGCTTGTTTGGGTACTGATTAGAGGGCTGGTTTTTGTTTTTTGTTCTTGTTTTTGTTTTTGCTGAAGTGTTGGGTGGGGAGATGTGGTGTTGGGAGGAGAG